>SNQN01009957.1:0-11282 GCA_008642245.1 Bassia scoparia
TCAATCAACGTGGCAGCCTCTAGATTGGGCAATCGAACCCTGTCCTGGTGTCTTTTATCCTGATGTTTTATTTGAAAGGCAGTGAAGTCCTCGACCGGATTATTCTTGACAAAAGGAGGCACATTTTTGGCAGGCAGATTCATGCGTGTGATTTTGTACTCGATCATCAATCTGTTTTACGCCAGCATGTAGCTGTTGTTCCACATAAAAATGGAAGGTTTGATCTCTTACTCCAAGTTCCTTGTATTCGATCATAACTGTTTCTTTGGAAATTTTGCATCTTTTGTTTTACATTGAAATGCTTTATACCATGAGCAGCATATATTAATCACCTATTGTTCCAAGGTGTTGATGCAATTTGTTATCATCTGTATTTTTTATATTGCAAATTTTTATTTTTGGGCATGTACTTTCAAGAAAAGAAAGTTTTCGTTGTTGAAAGATTGGAGGTACTGCAATGAGCAACAACTTAACAAGTTGTTGTGTTAGACATAGAAAAGGCGGAAAGAAAGAAATAAAAGGGAATTATAACTTATAAGCATGGGTTACATCATTTTTAATTACTTTGTATAAAGGGTGGGGTTTTATTTTAATATTGTGGTGGGCGACCTAGGGATGTTCAGGGTGTATTGAAAAAAGCTAACAAACAATTACAAATGGAAATAATTGTCTTTTCTTTGTTGATCCTTTCTGACCAAACATCTTTAAATTAGAAGCAGCCATGTGAACCAAGTCAGCAAACACAAACTATGACCTATGTTATAACTGCTATTTGATGTTGTTTTTATAATTTTGTAAATTGTTTGGCTTTTGAATGTTAGGGGTACGGTCAAGCTGATTATTTGTTTTTGTTTTCATGAAGACGGGTTTGTTTTGGGAAAACTTTCACTATGGGAACTAATTATAATGCATAAGATAATGTTGTTGGTATCATTCCTTAAGTAATGCTAAATTTATTCTTAGGCTGAGTCCTTAAAGGGTACAAAGGAGTTTCTGATTTGAGTGTCTTAAATTGAGGTAAATTTAGTAGAAATATGGATTCGTGGTTTAATTATGATAGTATACATTTGACCTTCACCTTGAAATCCTTTTATTTAACAGCTAGCTTGTTTAATGGTGTGTATTCAGGCTTTATGATTTTTGTGTTTGTGTGACTAGATCTGGTGTGAAATTGTAGAAAATGTATGATTCTTTTGCTGGTTATAGATTAGTAGTATATTTTGATAGTATTTTGAATCTACTTGAATTAGAGGGTTCTATAGAAGGAGGTTGTATAGGACTTGATTTTGTTGCAATCAAGGATCCTCTAACAGTTCATCCTCGTACACAACAGTGGGATGTATTTGCAGCTTTTGGCAAGTTTCAAAGTTTTTATGTGGTCATCTACTTGAATTACCTTTTCTCTGGTCATGACTCATGACATATTATGTGTTGTGTTTTTGCAGGTACACAGAAGGGAGGTAGGGCTGATTAGTTTTGAGGTTTCTTTTCATTCTACTCTCTACTAATGCAATGTCACAAGTTCATTGTACTAGATGATAAGTTAATTTGAATTCTGCAACATTTTTCCAATTATTGTTGAGTGAGCTCATGCAATAGAATTTAGATCAGGAAATAACTTTATTGTGATTACACTTATTTAGAAGCGTGGAGATGTGGAGGGATTGATAAGGTTGACAGTTTTTGCTTGATTAGTGTTTGAATTAGTTCATGCTATCAAGACATGTGATTGCTACAAGTTACCTTAATAACTGCTACACGCCCTTCTTATAGCCTAGCTGCTTGAAATGCTTTGAGTTTGTGTTTGTATATCTTTATGTGTACGTTTTGATGCTTGTAATTTAGCTGAAAGTCGAAAGTCAAACAATTATCTAACATAATGTATCATCAAGTTTGTGCTATCAACTTTATAGTTATTCTAATGAACCATTGATTTTCTTTGATCATTGTTTTATTTTGATTTACATTTTAAATATTTGATCTTTGGGGTAAAATTTAATTACTTTAGGAGCGATGTGATCGAATGATGGATTACATAAAAAGACTGCCGCTATGTATCAAATGGTTCCAAGAGGTTGAAGAAGGGTACCTAGATTTTTTAAAATTCAATGACATAACAAGTTAACAACCTTAAGCCTACCTTTAAAAAATTCGTCAATTCAACAAATGGTGGCCAAATATCTTAATTAACATATGTCTTCTATAATGCTAGCCATAAAATACAATTAAGAATGGCCCATTAGAATCTCACTGAAATTTGAGGTACATGTCATTTGTTATAAGGCCAAAAAAAAAACATTAGGATCCATTATCCAACATTAATAGAAACATTAAATAATGAAGAAGTATCTTTCAAAGAGAAAAGAGATTCAAGCAATACAAGCTACTTGGATAATAATCTTTGCTCGCAGTTTAGTGAAAATCCAATCCAAATTATTAGTTGTTTGTCCAATCCAAGCTACTAATATTATTCAATACTTGTTTGCCCAAAAACCAATATACAAATACTTCATTTTTTGTAAATAAAAAATGACGGTTAACACTAATTACATAAAACAATAAAAAAACATTGGCCAAAATATTAACTTACATTTTAAGCACAAATTAAAGTGGACCACGGCGCGCGTGCGCGCGCCGGGGCACACTAGTATATATATATATATATATATATATATATATATATATAATAATAATAATAATAATAATAATAATAATAATAATAATAATAATAATAATAATAATAATAATAATAATAATAATAATAATAATAATAATAATAATAATAATAATAATAATAATAATAATAATAATAATAATAATAATAATAATAATAATAATAATAATAATAATAATAATAATAATAATAATAATAATAATAATAATAATAATAATAATAATAATAATAATAGCAAGTTTAGTGGTATGAATTTGACGGCAACAACTGTATATACATCATCATAGTGGTGCGGCAACAACGTCATAAAAGGTTTAACAGGACTCCAATTCAAGTCTTCAACTCGATAGCAAAACAATTGTTATTCAACTCCAACACATTGTGTAAAATAAGAGTTAATAATCCGAGGCTAATAAAATAGAATATAGGTTGATATAATAATACTCAGTTAAATGACTAAAACACTTTAACCGCTATGATTTCGACTTCTTTCCCCTTTATTAATATATAATAATCATTGATAAATAAAATAAAATAAAATAAAATAAAATTAGTGCATAATAAATTTGAATCGTATTCCATATTAATGATTAAATAATGGTTACTATATCGATTACAATGGTCACTTGATCACTATACTTTATTGGCATATGTATCTAAGATTTTATTATTGACGAATTTGTATCGTTATAAAAGTAATTAATTAGAAGAAGGCATGCAATAGCTGTCATGAATGTGTGTATGTGGAGCTATAAGGTTGGAATGAACTAGTCTAAGGTTATTCAAATTGGCCGGCAGCAAAATTGGCTTCTTCAAAAGAGTAGGAGGAGTATTATTTTATAGTGTATATGATTAAGACTTGTTTTGACCGCAATATCATATGAGCTGTGATAAATTAAACATTTTCAATTCCAATTTTCTAAACCCTTTTTAGGGGAGATGATATACGCACAACAAATATATTGTTGGTACAATACGAGGGAAGTAACGGATAATCACTTCAAGGCACGGAAACCACGCTTTTCTATTAGTTTAATTTCGCCCCTCTAGAATCACCGAGTTACCATGAAATAACTAATGAGATACAATGAAGAGAACAACTCACTCTGTTGATCTTCAAAGTAATTCAAGAAAGAAACTTTGTGTGGAAATTTGTAAGAATTCTCACTGAAAAGTTTGCAAGAAGTTTCAATGAGAAAGCAAGTAACAAGCAAGAGAAAACAAGAGTATATTTCTGTGTGCCTAGCAAATGAAACAAGTGCAGCCTTTTATAGGCACTTTGAAGTAATCCCAACAGCCATATTATGGAGTGTAACCCCCATAATCAATGCATTAACTAGCCATATCAATCTGAGTTAATGGTGATTAAAACCAATTCAAACTCATACTAATTGATATACAACAGCTATATTGTAATTTAAATCACATATCAATGCATTAAGTAGGCACCCAACGGACAAAAACCATCAATAGCAAAGTATCCAAACCGATCTCGCATTAAAACGCGACCAGAAGAAAAATGGCTTGGCGCCATCCATATGGCTCGGCGCCATTCTGGATCAGAGCCAAATGGCTTGGCGCCATTTGCTCTTTTCTCCATTTTCCACCAAATTTCTATCCAATTTTGGTACTTACTCCAAATAGCCCTTTGCCATGATTTGTCCTATATAATTACTTCTCATATTCATTTGCTCAAGGTCCATTTATGCATAAATGTTCCAACAGTCCTCCTCCCATTTATGACATAAATGTTGACAAACCTCTTTTACTTGCAAAATTACAAATTAACATGCTTATGCTTAAATAGAAATATCTTAAAGATTGAATTCCTACTTAGTATATGCACACTTGACAATGATTCCAATCGTGGTGATGGACTAAGCCTTGAATCACACAATCACTACGAATCACCGAAGGTACAAACACACAAGCACTAACAAAATTCCTTTAACCTCGACACCTTAGTAGCCATGGTATCCATATCCATTCATGAGCGTTTCAAGTTAAGCCTAAACTTGATGAGGCGGCCAAACCTCTAACTCATATAGGTAAATCTTAACGCACCGACTCCTGCAATTGAGTCTTTATCAAAGATTTATTAAGAATTTACAAAATTCAACCTCCTTATCATTGCAGAAATTTTGCACTTACCTCGGGATGAAAATACAAGTGCACACAACCATCAAATGAAATTCTATCCTCATTGAATTCGTGATCTAACGTTGTATTAGACGTCGAATTGAGTTTCCTTTCATTGAAGTTGTTCAATAGGCTTAAGACTCATCCCTTTGTTCATTTTTACCAACAACTCTCTTGGCAACGGTTTAGTAAACGTATCCGCCAAATTAAGTTGAGACCGAACAAAATCAATGGTTATACAACCATCCTTGATCATTTGACGAACATAGCTATGTCTAACCCCAATGTGCCTTGACTTGCCATTGTAGACTTCGCTATATGCCTTTGCAATTGTTGATGCACTATCACAATGTATAGCAAGAGGTGACATAGGTTTTATCCACAAATCAACCTCACTCAACACATTCCTTAGCCATTCCGCTTCTTTGCAACAAGAAGCTAGAGCTATGAATTCCGATGCCATAGTTGAATCAGTTATACATGTTTGCTTCTTTGAGGCCCATGAAATAGCACCTCCTCCAAGAAGAAACACCCATCCACTTGTGGACGAAAAATCTTCCTTATTGGAAATCCAACTAGCATCCGTGTATCCTTCTAAAACAGAAGGATCACCGATATATGTCAAACCATACTCCTTGGTTTTCTTCAAATACCGAAGCACTCTCCTTAGAGCTTGCCAATGCATCATACTAGGATTACTAGTATACCGACTTAGTTTACCAATAGCAAAAGGTATATCCGGTCTAGTGCTAGTCATTGCATACATCAAGCTTCCAACCAAGCTTGCATACTCCAATTGTGCAATTGGAATACCACTACTTAGAACTAACTTAACGCTAGGATCCATAGGAGTAGCAAAATGACTTGAGTTAGACTCATTGAACTTCTGAATCACTTTCTCAATATAATGAGATTGTGACAAAGAAATAGTTCCTTCTCCTCTCACAATTCTTATACCAAGAATCACATCCGCTTGTCCCAAATCTTTCATGGAAAAGCTACTTGAGAGAAAAACTTTGGTCTTTATGACTTCATCCAAATCAGTTCCAAAGATAAGCATATCGTCAACATATAAGCAAATTATGACACCTTTACCGCTATCATCAAATTTGCTATATACACACTTATCAGACTGATTAATTTTGAAACCATTAGCCAAGACAACATCATCAAATTTTTGATGCCATTGCTTAGGTGCTTGCTTTAGCCCATACAAAGATCTAACTAACTTGCAAACCTTTGTTTCTTGTCCTTTGACTTTGAAACCCTCCGGTTGATTCATGTACACTTCCTCCTCCAATTCACCATTAAGGAAGACAGTTTTGACATCCATTTGGTGAATTTCAAGACCATGAATCGCGCTTAACGCAATTAAAAGTCTAATGGTAGCTATTCTTGCCACCGGAGCATAAGTGTCAAAGTAATCGATACCATACTTTTGCCTAAAACCTTGAGCCACTAACCGAGCTTTGTGTTTTAATATGGTTCCATCGACTCTTTTTTGGTAACAAAAATCCATTTACAACCAAGAGGTTTGCAACCGGGAGGTAAATCCGATAGAACCCAAGTATTATTCCCCATTATGGAATCCATTTCATCATTTACGACCTCTTTCCAAAAAGCGGCATCATGAGACTTCATTGCCTCATCAAAGGATTTAGGATCCTCCTCCATATGGTAACAATATGAAGTTTGAGTCTCAAGAGACTCCCTTGACCCTTCAACTAAATATAGTTGAAAATCCGGTCCAAAAGATTTCTCCTTTCTAATTCTTTTACTTTTCCTCACTTCCGGAATTGTAGTATCATGATCATTATTAATGTCATCTACAATGGAAGTACTAGTACTAGGTATCATGTCCTTTGGTCTAGGAATCGATGAAAATCGTGTTTCATCAAATATTGCATCCCTTGATTCTATCACGGAGTGAATAGAAACAAAATCATTATGTTCTAAGACATAAAACCTATAGGCATTGCTATTTTCAGCATAACCTATAAAGACGCAATCAATCCCTCTTTCACCCAACGTTTTACGTTTAGGTTCCGTCAATTTGACAATTGCCCTACAACCCCATACCCTAAGGTAATTGAGATTAGGCTTCCTTTTAGACCAAAGTTCATATGGGGTAATCTTGTTCCTTTTATTAGGAACTCAATTCAAAACATAACATATCAACAGCTATATTGTAATTTAAATCACATATCAATGCATTAAGTAGGAACCCAACGGATAAAAACCATCAATAGCAAAGTATCCAAACCGATCTCGCATTAAAACGCGACCAGAAGAAAAATGGCTCGGCGCCATTATGGATCAGAGCCAAATGGCTTGGCACCATTTGCTCTTTTCTCCATTTTCCACCATATTTCTATCCAATTTTGGTACTTACTCCAAATAGCCCTTTGCCATGATTTGTCCTATATAATTACTTCTCATATTCATTTGCTCAAAGTCCATTTATGCATAAATGTTCCAACATATATGTGCACACCCATTGGAGTTACATATACTCAAGACATTGTTGTATGCATAACAAAATTTTATGTGCGTATATAGCTTCCCCTTTTTAGGTATGAGGTATAAAAGTTTCAATCATCGGAGTTACTTAGTCACTTTTATTAACCTGCTCCGAATAATTAAAGCAACTCTCACTTTCAAAGTATGTGAACTCACACTCACAATGACACCCTACACTCAACCTAAGTGTACTAACTTCGCACTTGAACTTACAAGAACTTGCATGCTAATGAACTCTCAAAAGCTACCTAATCACCAACCCCTTCGTTGGTGGTTCAATACAAACCAGTTCTCTCAATTCTCACTTTATGAGTTACAAAATTCTATGAACGTTCAAATATTGTGCACTCGAGTAATTGACTTTTGCTTGCTTGATCTTAGAACTAAGGCTTTTTCTTGCTCTAAAAAATATATCTTTTAAAAACCGTGGAGAGAAGTGTTATTGTGAGCATGCATATTCTGGATATTTATAGCCAAAGGCTAGCAATTACTTAGTGTTGAAACCCTAGAACATGTAAGATAATCGAAACAATTATTCTTACATATTTTAGGAAAGTCTCACAAGATATTATTTCATACTAGATAAAATAATATCTTGTGTTACCTTGATTCCAACACAAGTAATTACCAAATATCTTGAACATAAATCCTCACCAGATCATCTTGAAGTTTCCAAAATTCGTTTTAAGAAAACTTTCCAAAAATCTTTTCTTACTCGACAAGATGATCCATGTTGTGAAAACAACATAACTGTTTTCCCAACTAGTAGTGTTAAAGCCAACTGACAACTTGTCTAATTGTCTTTAACCCTACTCAAAAGCCTTTTGGCAAAACCAATAATAAAAGTATTCATTAATCACATTCATGCACTTATACAACAAAAAGACTTATTCTATTTCTATAACTAATCTTCTTGTTCTTCAACTTCTCGAAGCTATCCTTGATCTTCATTATGAACTTGATCTTCTCGAGTCTTTCTCGAAGGAGATTTCTACTTCAAGAATTGGAATTCCAGTATGCCAAACATATATATCACTTTGCATAATATAACTTGTTAGCATACCGTCACTTTATTCAAGTGACCAAGAATAGTTTTCTCAACTGTTCAGACCAGTTGCAATCATCTAATCAATGTACATGTTCTTGCAATTGCTTTACATCACTCAAAACACTAAGGGACTCAACACTCAATGATTATTCTGAGAAGGATGTGCTGGGTTAGAGTAACCATGACGATGATAACCTTGATTCCTAATTTGAGGAATATAATGGGGTTATGGTCCATGGAAAGTAGGATAAGGATTTTAGGGAACATAGTGTAGCACTTTGAGAACCACTAACCACGTTAGGCACGTTACCATTACCATAATCGCTAATCCCTGCACTTGGGTTCGTTCCCATGGGTGGAACGGGACCCATTGAGGAAGTCAATGAGTGTAAAGTTTGTGGAGGCAAAGAAAAAGAAGAAGGCACAAGATCATTATGGTTATAACCCGACTCATAACCTCATTCTGATTCAATTTTCCTTCTCTAATTCCTGGCTCTTTATAGGCACCAAGGAAAGGGACACTCCTTGGAACTGTCTAAAAGGTCAGATAGACATTAGATCACATCAAATTGTTTATTCTAGAATAACCTATGGGAGGTGACAGTTATTCTTTAACAATCGATGATTAACATACTCATTAACTTCTCATTAAGTTGATTTAATTTGTTTGTCTACCAACGGTTCCAATCTTGTAACTACCTCAATTGCTACACTCTTAGACAAAACCATTGGCAACATTTGTAGCATTTAATGTTTCATTTATATCCAGTATAATCCTATCCACCTGCCAGGTAAATGCCCGTTGGGATGAAGAACTAAAGTTTTGCAACTCAACAGTTCTCACCCTAGAAGTTTTGTGTAACATGTCACGATGGAGGTTTTAAAACTAGTCTATACCTATTGAGTCCCCTAGTGTTTTGAGTGATGACAAATAGTTGCAAGAACAGGTACATTAGTCTGATGAATACAACTGGTCTGAACAGCTGAGATACTGTTCTTGGTCACTTGAAAGATAGTGACATGTATGCTAACAAGTTATATTGTGCAAATTGCTATATGTGTTTGGCATACAGGAATTCCAACTATTGAAGCAGAAAGTCCTTCGAGGAAGACTCGAGAAGATCAAGATTATATTGAAGATCAAGGAAGCTTCGAGAAGTTGAAGAACATTGAAGATTAGTTCTAGGATTAGAATAAGTCTTCTTGTTGTTAGTGCATGAATGTGTTTGTTGCGTGCTTGTATTATTGGTTGATGGCATTGGGCTTTGAACTTTCTCTCTTAGAGTTGAAGGCAAATAAACCAGTTGGTTGGTTAACGTTGACCCTACTAGTTGAGAGAACAGTTGTACTATTCTCACAACGCGGATCATCTTGTCGAGCAAGAAAAGATTTTTGGAAAGTTTTCTTAAAAATATTTTTTGGAAAGTTTTTCTTAAAAACGGTTTTATGGAAAACTTCAAAGATGAACTGGTGGGAATATATGTTTGGATATATGGTAATTACTTGAGATGCAATTAAAGTAACATAAGATATTATATCATCTAGTATGGAATAATATCTTATGGGACTTTCCTAAAATATAGGGAGTAGATATATCTTTATTTATCTCCTATATTCTAGGTTGCATCACTAGTAATTGCTAGCCTTTGGCTATAAATATCCATGCATATAGACTCACGCAAAAACACTTCTCTCCACATTCTTAAAAGGTGTATCTTTGAGAGAAAGAAAGAAAGAGCAAAGTCTTAAGCCTAGATCAAGCAAGTACAATTCATACACACGAGTGCACAAAAGAAATTGAGCATTCATATACTCTTGTAAACTCAGTGAGTGAGTAAATTGAGAGATTTGCATTGTATTGAATTACCAACGAAGGGGTTGGTGATTGGGTAGTAATTGTGAGTTCAGTTACGAGTGCTTGTGAGTTCAAGTGCGATCTAGCAAACTTGGGTTGAGTGTGGGGTGACAATTGTATGTGTGAGTTCATGTACATTGTGAGTGAGAGTTGCTTTGTTATTTCGGAGTAGATTTAATAAAAGTAACTAGGGTAGGAGGACGTAGCCCAGAGTTAGGTGAACCTCGTTAAATTTGCGTGTCTTTATTATTATTGCTCGATATCATTCTACGTACTGTTCAACTCTTATTCCGCTGTGAGACCAGTCCAATTGGTCTACACTACTAAAATAGTACACCATCGAAAAATTTTAATAGACACTCAATTCACCCCCCCTCTTGAGTACCTTCGGGAAACCTTCAATACCATTTTCTTTGATGTTCTCTATTATACTTTTAARAATATCAACATATTTAGTGTATATTGAATTGACCAAGTTCCTTGTGTATGAGACTRAAATCGCTCAAGAGTCAAGAGACAGAAAATCCTCATCGGATTGTGGAATAGTGTCGACATCAACAAGATCCTCTAGTGAATTCTCAAGATTTTGGTCGAATGAATTCTCATCCTCCTAATTGACACCTTTACAAGTGGAACTGCTACGGGCCATGGTAGTGAAGGACTTATGAAGTACACTCTTTCTCTTCCACTGTGGTCGCCAAAAAACCTGTTGAGGTTACACTTCACTAAAAAGTCAAACGCCTGGTATTGTTTTTGGTTTGTTAGGGGCTGCCCCTTTAGGTTACTAGTTATAATGGATAACTTGGCTAATGTAAAGGCTCATAGAAAAGTAGACAARGGGTCCGTTTACATTAACTAAAATCAACTGAACTGAACTGAARMGAYRHGAYRTGAACTGAACTGAACTGAATTGAATATTTTATGAGAGAGAGAAATTGGGTTAAGAACTGAACTGAACTGAATCGAGCTGAACATAACTGAATTTAAGCTGAAGTAAACAGACCTAAAAGCTAAAAGGAGGTAGTTAACTTTGGAGGTTACGTAAA
>SNQN01009957.1:11982-23461 GCA_008642245.1 Bassia scoparia
CCACCACTCCACCATATCCCTTGCCTTAGCTCCTCCTCTTCTCTTGCTCCACCACCGCTCAAAAAATTGCTAAAAAATTCCTCTCATCAAGATAACAACCACAACACCACCAATKGAAATCCCAARAATGGAAACAAACAAAAACAATTTCAGTAGTTCCAACTCCTAAATTTGCAATCCCTTGTTCAATTGATGAGGAATACGAGCTTGAAATTGAAAAAATCCAAACTTTGAAGTCGTTGTTGCTGTTATTATAAGTATACTTAGTGCTACTAATGGAGGTCTAGTCTCATCCACCATCACCAGGCCCTTGGAGGGAGGTGTTTCAGTCGCCGCCGCTGCTGCAGGGGGCCGGGTCCACTAGACTTACGACTTGACTCGTGTGAGTTTGGGAACGACATTGCTTCTATTGTGCGAGGACCCACGCACTAGACCTAATTGAGGTGGTAACTAACGCACCATCATCTATCAAACCACCAGGGGAAGACAGTTTAGACGCCGCCGTGCCTGAGGAGGAGGTGTTAGTAGAGTCACGATTCACGAACTCGGTGTAGCAAAAACCCAAATGTCGGACAAATTTCTAAGTCACGTAATTCGAACTCCACTGCTCCTGGTTGGTCTAATTTGTTCGGAGGTACTCTACATGCTAAGGGGATGAGATTGACATATGTCACACCAATTGAAAAAAATGGGAAGCATTGAACTCAATTACAGTGTTCTTTGTATAAGAAAATGCAAAATGGAAGGAGTGAGAAGAGAAGGGGGGAAGGGTGAGAATGACGTGGGTGGGGTGGGTTTAGGGTAGATTAATTGATTTAAGTAAAGGGTAAAATGGTAATTTCATAAAATATGAGAGATTTTTGGAGGGAAATGAAGAATAGTTGGGACCCACACGCCGGAAGTGGTTTTGTTTTTGCCGGAAAACCAAAGTGGGTAGATATTTATAATAGTTTTGCAAAAAGTGGATAGTTATTTTTAATAAAATGAAATCCAAGTAGTTATTTCTAAAAAAAGTCCCAAACCCGGGTAGTTAATGGCAAATTTTCCTAATAATAATTACTTAATTTCAACACAAACAAGACTGAGATGACAATTTACTAGTTTTAAACTTATATTACCTATTTTTCTCGTTTACACACATGAAGATCTTCCTTAAAATGTGTGTCATAACAAAAGTTGCATGTAAAAAGAAATGGATGAATTATTTTTATCATCATCATTTTAATAATAGTTATTATCAATTTATTATTATCTATATCATGACTATCATTAATAATAAACTAGATAATTGCCCGAGCAAATGRTCGYTTTTTGATAATATGCARTTCGTATATATTATTCTCTTACTCAAAAACATCTTTATTTTTAAAACTCAACTACATTTAATTAAGTTATGAAAAATATTTTTCAATTATATCTAGTCAAGCATGTTTGAATTACTATTTTCAAAGCACATTTATTATTTTCTTATTGTGTTATTTATTTTATGCAATCGTTTATTATTAAGGGGGAATGGAGGGAAATTTAGGAGGGAAAAATGTGATAGTGGGTTTGCTTTAGTTATAGTATACTAGTTTTTTTTGGCACGCGATGCGTGCAGATATTAAAATGCAATATTGATGTAAATGCTTCTTTTATTGTGAAAATTTTGTTTGGTAATTGTCATATTTCATAAAAGGTGTTGTTACTCTCATATCATATTAAATTGGCTTAGAACAAGGTTTAAAAAATATTTAGATCAATTTATACATTCATTCACATAAATTTTTGATTATTAATGTTATATCGTACCAAATTTTTACTTTTTAGGTAAAATATACTTTATCTTGATTTGACAATAGATTTTGATTTCGTGAGGTTTTTTAAATCACAAATTGACAATTATGATTATTGACCTTTATTTATTAGTTCCAACTAAATTATTTATTCAATCATGCCCTTAATAATCAATCTTCTATGATTAATTTAGTATTAATTGTGTCATGGTACGATTTTTGATTTTTTTTTTAAGATTTTAAACCAATGATTATTTTTGACAACTTTTTTTATATCACAAAAAATTACTCCTATATTTAGCTTTTTTTAAAATGGTAAAATTGAATTGATTGATAGATTATTCATTTTATTTTTCATTTTAATTAAAATATGCGGGCATTATTGTGTTTTCCTAGGGGGAACACCATAATCTCCCCTTGGCTTATATAGTAGAGATTAGTTAACAAATAATTTTTTTGATGCAAAATGAGAGTTAAAACTCAGTAAAAAATAAAAGGTTAGCCTACAATTATCCTTTCGGGAAGAGACTTGTTGCACATCTTCAGAAGGATTCGATCTAAACCTTGAGGAACAAACAGAGCCATGTTCCATGCCAGTAGGTTGAGTGATGCCATAATTTGCGAGCCAGTCAGCAGCACGTTTGGACTCCTATAGTAATGGCG
Organism: Bassia scoparia; assembly: GCA_008642245.1. Taxonomy (NCBI): domain Eukaryota; kingdom Viridiplantae; phylum Streptophyta; class Magnoliopsida; order Caryophyllales; family Amaranthaceae; genus Bassia; species Bassia scoparia. The sequence goes on from SNQN01009957.1 coordinate 14,421, forward strand.
CACTTGAACTATCCAGTTTTCCTAAGCTATAGCTCTTTTTACATTGAGTGACAACTTGGGAGAGATGGCCATGATAGGGAGCTTCATTGTTGACTATTTGTAACAGGCTACATTATCCATACGCACATCCACTTGAGAATGCCACATTTCAGGCAAGTTGCACCCTTTAAGTAGAGCCTATGAGTTCAGCTTGAAAAGCTGAACAAATGCCAAGGGGGTAAATAGTAGAAGGCAAAGCACTTCCAAGGTAATCTCGAAACAACCCACCGCCCAGCCTCTCCAGGCTTCCAGCAGCTGCTCCATCCATGTTGAGAGCAAGCCACTCATACGGAGGTGGAAGCCAGCTATTATGCGCTCAATCCTAGTGTGGTTGATTGCATCCAGACGATTGTTCGCGATAAGGCAAGATATCTCATTGGCTTGATCTTTAATGAACTAGACCCTTGTCATTTGGGCCTGACTCATCTTCTCGGAATATACGGTGGTTCCTCCATCTCATAACCACCATATGGCCACCGGAACAAATCGCCACATATTGGCCTCGAGAGCTGGAGCTGTGAGATTGCACCTGATCCATCGTTGGGGTTGTACTCACCGAAGAAATCACTTTTACGATTCATAGGGCATAATTTCTCCAGAGGGTATGAGTACCAGGAAATCGCGAAGGACATGGAGAGTGGTTTGGTCTGCTTGGTGGCAAATATCAACAGAGGGTTGTCATGCACTTTGCGGTGAACAGTTAACATTGCAAAGTATGCGGTTATGAACACTAGCCATAAAAAGAATTTGATCCTATTTTGAGCCGTGGCAGACCACTCTACTTCCCAGTATTCATCTGGTTTCAAATATTCTTCATTGAGGATTATTTTAATAGCTGATTTGATGGAAAATAACCATTGGAGGTGCCTTCCAGTAAGGAGTTTGAAAAGAGTGGTTCATAACAAGGTAAAGCCTGAATTTCTTGGCACACTGATGGATAGAAATTCACCCAAAGTATTCCAATCCAACCTGTGTTAGCATCCCAAACATCCGAGCCAATTGGTGTTAGATTTTAGTAGGAATTTCTTTAATGGCAACTTGAATTCGAGGCTTACTAATAACTCAATTGTGCAACCAAGCTTCGTCGAAGCGCCATTCCAATATTCGTTTGCACACCTTTACTCACAGTGGTTGTATTGCACGATACCTCTCTATAAATTGACAATTCGAAGGAGCATGGAACATGTCTAAATCATTGCGACCCTTGCAATATTGTTCCTTAAGAATTGTGACCATTAAGACGAGGTTTTGCGAGTACCCTCCATCTTAATTTTGCAAGGAAAGCAGCATTGCTTGCCGATTGACCTCATGCCGAGGCCTCCATTGTTTTTGGGCCTGAGCGTAGCCTCCCAGGAGACCAGATGCATTTTCCTTGCATCATCCGTGTCCCCTCAAATGAAGTTCCTTGTTTTTCTGTCGATATCATCATATACGCATTGGGGATGTTAGCGGTTTGCATGGAATAAGTTGCTATGCTAGATAATGTGGATTTAGCCAAAGAACTCTTCCGCCCAAAGAAAGGATTTGGATTTCCCCCGCAAAGCCGTCTATCCACCTTCTCAACTAAGTGGTTGAAGTAGCTTTAGTCATTTGGAGTGCAAGGGGCATGCCAAGGTAGAATCCCAAGTCATCTTTACATGGATATTAAGTGCATTGCTCATAGTAGTTTTAATCTCGAGTGGTATTTTTGGAGAATAAACCTAGATTCTCAAGCCTAACTTTGCACCAGAAGCGTCACAAAATCTATGAAGGACATCTTGTATGATTTCTGCCTGAGCAACAGAAGCCTCCGCAAAAATAACTATGTCATCAGCAAAAAATAAGTTAGATAGGAGGGGTCCTTTCATACTTATTTGAATTGGATGCCAACGCTCATTAAATATGGCTTCCTCAATAGCTTGGTTGAGTTTTTCCATGCACATGACGAATAGATATGGTGACAAAGGATCACCCTGACGAATGCCACYCGAAGGAGTGAAGGAGGCCGTAGGTTCGCCATTCCATAATACTTGCATTTTTACTGACGAAACACACTCCATAATGACATCAACCATAGTACGGGGAAGCTGCGTATCAGTGAGGGTGTCACGTATAAAATCTCATCTCAAACGATCGTAAGCCTTTTCAAGATTATTTTTGATTGCCAGATGAGCTWTTTGTCGTTGCTTGTTGCGCATGGAATGTAGTACCTCTTGGAAAATTACGATATTGTCCYTTATTTGCCTTCTTGGAACAAWGCTGTATTGAMTTGGTGAGATAAGAGAGTGCAAAATCCCTTTGAGGCGATGTACAAGGACTTTAGTGATGAGTTTATAAGCCACGTTGCACAAAGAAATTGGCCGAWATWGTTGTGTATATTGGGGAGCATCCCCTTTTGGAATGAGGCAAGGAAAGTATCATTGATGTTGGAGGATAGCCCTTCACCTTGCAAGGCAGTGAGCACCATATGGGTCACACTTGGCGCAACTAAGTGCCAATATTTTTTGTAGAATAGAGCTTAGAAGCCATCCGGACCCGGGGCTTTAATAGCCCCCATGAACTTGAGAGCTGCAGAAACTTCATCGGCTGTATAAGGCCAAGTCAATTTCTTCCATTCATATGCTGGGAAGAGAGGGAAGAGTTTATGAGGTAGACCACTCACAGTGGTGGTTGGCTCAACCGTGAATAAGGATTGGAAATGTTGCACAACATGTTCTTTAATTTGTTCATGATCWGCAATCCATTGATCATTGTTGTCCTGCAAGGCTGAAACTCTATTTCTCCATCTTCGAACCARAGTAGAGAGGTGGAAGAATTTAGTATTACGATCTCCATCCGCAATCCAATCTTGTCTTGATTTTTGGAACCACAAGACTTCCTCCTGGTTGAGTACATCGTCCGATTCACTTCGAAGCTTAGGTTCAAGTTTATGAGACCACGATCGTGCTGTATAGATAATTTCCTTTGAATTCCACCAATTCTGTCCATAAGCACCCTTTTTTGGTGAAAAAATGTTGTGAAATACATCACGGTTCCATTGTTGAAGTTTGTGTGAGAAAGACTGCAGGAATGGAACTAGAGGCTTGTCATTATCCCAGGTGGTTTCCCTAAAATTCTGAAATTTGAAATGGGAAATCCATGCGGCCTGGAATTTGAAAGGCTTATTATAGGAAGCAATTGGGACAAAACCATTAGTGGACAACATGATAGGACTATGGTCTGACTGGGTTACGGGAAGATTTTTTTACATGGGCATTACTGAATTTGGCTCCCCAATGTGCATTGCAGAGGAACGTATCTAATTTAGCACTTTTTCGAGTGTCAGTGGTGAGGCCTCTGACCCATGTATGAGGGGAGCCTGATAAGTTAATTTTCATGAGATGCAAATTCTCAATCCACTCATTGAATCTTTGAGCATGTCTATGAACCAAATTCCCGCAACCTGAGCGTTCCCAGTCATATCGAGTGTCATGAAAGTCCCCACTTAGGACCCATGGATGGTTATGGGTATTGGGTATATTGCGCCAAAGTTCTTGAGAAAATCCATAAATCATGCTTTTGATAGGGTCCGGGCTAGCAAAAATGGTCGTAAAGTACCAGGGGATATCATCAACACGAGAGATCTCAACAGTTAAGTGTTGGAGAGCTTTTGTTTATTTCAGTAATGTGGACAATACTGGTTTCCAGTATATAACCAAATACCACCAACAAAGCCTATAACATCTAACCCTTGTGTGACCACCATGTGAATAATTGGTTGCCAAATCATCAGCTTGTGCGCCATTCATATGCGTTTCAACGATTGCTAAACTATATGTTTGTGCACCCTGATTTTCCTTCAAAGCTGCAATAAACGGTTTACTGTCAACGCCCTGAACGTTCCATACCATGAATGAGATTGGTATTGCAGTAGGATAAGATAGGGAAGAAATTGCTCAATGGATAATGGAATTTGTAGGAGTGTGTCACTTGAATGTGAAGTTTCCCGAAGTACTCAAGAGGGGGTGAATTGAGTGCCTTATTAAAAATTTCGATGTGTACTGTTTTAGTAGAGTAGACCATTGAACTGGTCTCGCAGCGGAATAAGTGTAAACAGTACGTATAAACAATATCGCGCAAGAATAATAAAGAACACACAAATTTAACGAGGTTCACCAGACTCTGGCTACGTCCTCCTATCCTAGTTACTTTATTAGTTCTACCTCCAGAAATAACAAAAGCAACTCTCACTCACAATGTACGTGAACTCACACATACAATTGTCACCCCACACTCAACACAAGTGTGCTAGATCGCACTTGAACTCGACAAGCACTCGCTAATGAACTATCAAAAGCTATCCAATCACTAACCCTTCGTTGTAATTCAACTCAACTTTCTTTTCTCTCAATTACTCACTTTATGAGTTACAAGAGTATTTGTCGCTCAATATGTGTGCACTCTTTTGTATGAACGTTACTTGCTTGATCTTAGGCTCTGGATTTTCTCTTTCTTTTTTCTCTCAAGTATCACCTTTTAATAACTGGAGAAGTATATGTTCGAGTCTATATGCATAGATTTATAAGCAATTACTAGTGATGCAACCTAGAATATAAGAGATAAATAAAGATATATCTACTTCTTATATTTTAGGAAGTTTCCATAAGATATTATTCCATACTAGATGATATATATATCTTATGTTACTTTAATTGCATCTTAAGTAATTACCATATATCTAAACATATATCCTCACCAGATCATCTTGAACGTTTCCATAAAACCGTTTTAAGAAAAACTTTCCTAAAATATTTAAGAAAACTTTCAAAAATCTTTGTCTTGCTCAAAGATAATCCGCCGTGTGAGAATCAATACAACTGTTCTCCCAACTGGTAGGGTCAAAGTTCCAACCAAACCAAACGGTTTAGTTGCCTTCCAACTCTAAGAGAGAAAGTCGAACCCAATGCCATCACCCAATAATACCAAGCACGCCAACAAACAACACTCAGCAGCTTAATACAAACAAGAAATATTATTCTAACCATTAGAACTTAATCTTCAATGTTCTTCAACTTCACGAACTTCCTTTCGATCTTCTAAATAATAACCTTGAATCTTCTTAGAGTCTTCTTCGTTAAGACATTCTGCTTCAATATGGAATTCCTATATGCAAACACATATAGCATATTTGCACCAGATATACTTGTTTACATACATGCTCACTTCTTCAAGCCTCACCAAGAACAGTTATCCACTGTTTCAGTACCAGTCTGCTTTCATCAGACCAAATGTTACCTGTCTTTTGCAACTGTTTTCATCACTCAAAACACCTTACGAACTCAAAAAAATTCCCCCTTTTTGATGATGACAAACCCTTGATTGAAGTTTCCTGCAAGACAACAAGTTATAGGCAAAAATCAAACTCTGTATCTCAATGGACTATTTTTTGTCTTTTTCAAATTGTCAATTTTTTTTATTTTTTCGACTCTAAGTGAAACAACCAACTAACTGGTATTTCCATATAAAAGCAATAAAAAAACTGTCCAAATCACATTCTTTAAGAGAATCATCCAAATCTTATATCTGACTCAACATACAACTAGACTAAAACCTGACTCATCTAACTAGACAAAGCTTCCATAACTGTTTGATTATTTTCCCCCTTTTGCATCATTAATAAGAGCCATTCACAAATAAAACCATGCACAAATGATTGTTTCAACCCAGGTACTCTATCAACTACCAATTCTTACCATATTAATCTTGCATAAAGTTCCTCATTATTTCATCAATTCACAATGCATAGAAAACAGATAACCAAAAGCACTTCCAAAAGATAGGAGGATGGACAGAAGCTAGACAGATCATTTCAACTCGTCATCATCATTCCTCTTCATCCTCCTATCTCGTCCGTCTAAAGCATCAGGATCAGAACCTTATGCATCCTCATCATCTTCAGGTTCCTCATCATCATTTTCATTCTCATCCTGACTTCCATCTGCAGAAGAGTGGGTGGATTCCTCGAGGGCAATTTCTTCATCTCCTCAGACTCGTTTGCAAACTGATCCCTTAGCACAGAACCCTGACCAGTAGTTAGCAGTAGATGTCTGTCCAGCAGCAGCAGAAACAGTAGTCTGAAGAGTTAGGAGTGGCCTCAACCTTGCTGACCAGTACCAATAACTACCGTCTTGTGTTCCCTTAGCCTTCATCCTAACAACCCAACTTCTGAGTCTCATAAAATCAATTTCTCTCTAAAACTCCCCTTGCCTCTCAGTGAAGGAAGTGTCAAGCCATGCACCATTTTACCAAGATCTCCAGTGTTGTATCCTGCTTCTCAATCTTGCCTAAACAGTGCGAGTGAGTATCAGTAGATTACTGGTCTCCTCAACCTTCCTTTTCTGCTTAAGCAGCAGGTTCTTCTTTTCCTTTCTTAACTGGTGAATCTCCAAACATTGCACAGCTTGTCTCCCTTGATGTCCAATCCCTTCTGGCGCAGAATTTTTAAAGAGAACTTCTGTGCAGGATGTGTTCACCACTGAGAGTGTGACCTTCCCAATCAAGATCCCCAGAGATAAGGGAGCCATATACTAGTGAGTGAAGAGGGAGAATTCTTACAATTCATCATGTGTTCAATAAATTAGGCGAAGAAAAATTAATTTTTCACCATTCTTCATCATAAGGTAAATCAAGAACCATATCCAGATCCTAACTGACCCTCTACCCTGTTGACTTTGGAATCAAAACTTTCTAACATATTGAATGGAGAATCTTCATAATAGGTTCCCTAAGACTAGTGGTCTTGAACCCTTCCCTAGGTCCTGACAACCTCCAACAGAAATTTCCATAATCTCAATCATTACCTACACCCAGAGCAAAGTAGGCCAACCATTTGAACTGTAACCAGCATAACCATCTCTAGGAACATTCAAAAAATTCAGCCAATGAAGAAAAACAAGACGACACGCAACATCGTTTTACCATACACAATACTAACTAAATCAAAAGATTAGCATAAAACTCCTTAAACAGGCTCGAACATAAAGCCTTCTTAACAATCCTAATTATGATTCAGCCAGCCCTGAAATTCTAACAACTTGTTTCACTTCAGACAACGCAGGAAATCCCAATAACCTTCTTCACAACCAAACCAGACTAATAACTTCTTAAAAGACTAAAAACAGTTTAAAGGAGAAACAATTTTTTTACCTTAAGCAGACCTGGACAGGTGTTTCCTCTTGTTCCCTTAGGGTACCAGTGTACTATTCATGCCTCCTTCATCGTCTTCTCCTTGTCCTCAATCTTGCCATTGACCCTTGGTAGACTTGCTCAAACACAACCCTTGTAACTCCATACCTTGAGTGACTGCAACAACTTGGAGCCAACCTCGACTACATCATCATCAATCACCCTCATCTTCCTCTTCCTCCTGATCCTCTGGAGGCTTTAAAAACTCAAAAACTCAAGAACTGGATAAAGGTTCTTGGCAGGCAGAACCTTTGTTCCCCCTCATGTTTCTCAACCTCAGCTGGCTTTGATTCCAGGGCTAGGGTTTTGAACCGAGAGAGAAACAGAGGTGGGTTCCGCAATTTTAGGGTTTGTGGGTTGTGATGGTAATTGTAGGTTGAGGTGGTGGTGGGAATTGTGGTTGAGTGGTGTAAGATAATTTGTGGTGGTGGAGTTGGGGATTGTGCGGTGTTGATGGTAATATGGTTGATTTTGTGGTGGTGGGGAGTGGTGCATGGAGTCAGCTGCTTAATTAGTAGTTAGAATCGGTGAAACATTGTTCAGGTGTGGTGGTGTTGAAGTGGTGGAGCCTGATGAGGTTGTATTTGTGGGTTGTGGTTTCAACAGATTCCTGACTTCTCATTCGAAATGATCACTTCCGATTGAGCAGTGGTGGCCTTCTTCCCCTTTCTTTACCTTTTCCAGTAGCTTTCTTCCCAGGTTGAATTTTTGTTTCGATCAAGAGTTTCACGCAAACCGAAGGTGATACTGAGAGAGAGAAGAGAGAGGACGATGCCCGATGGACCTTCAAACGGAGAGAGAGAGAGAGGACGAAAACTTTCTGAGAGATGAATTGTTGACTTGTGATGATCAAAGCAGAAAACAAAAGAAGGGAATTATATATGGGAAAGCAAAGTAGAAGTAATGCGAGTGAAGTGCTTGGCAGTTAAGTAAAAGAAGGGAAGTGTAAGGGAAATTAACTTCCCATAAATACCTTAACTTACCAAAATTTTTTTTTCCCCCCCAAGTGGCACGTTTTCATGGGTTGGACCCACGACTCAGATTTTTGCCAAAATATTGAAATTTGAACTGCATAAATATCTCAACTGGCAGCGTTTAGGATATTCAATTAATTCTTTCCAAAACCATGAGTATTTGGCAAGAACATTATACGTGGTCATCTGTTGTTCTCCTGTTACTTCCTATCACCCCCAACAGTTCACCTGTTTTGGGCGCAACTTAGGTTCACTTCACCTGGATCATTGCTCATTAATGTACAAAATAGTATCAACAAAGTTATTGTGCAATATAAACACTATCGAACACTAATCTAGCCAATCATTGGGGGTCAACAAAAAGAAGCCTCACCTAAAATCTAACTAAACCTAACAAGACTCTTAACTACAAAAAGACTCTCTTACACCAATGGTTTGTGAAGATATTCAGCAAGCTTGAATCCTCAAACTTTTGCAAAACAAACATCTCCACATTACCTTTTTGCCACATTATTCCCTAAGGAAGTGGTGTCTGATTTCAATTATGCTTTGTCTTGAGTGCCTGACAGGATTCTTAGAAATGTTAAATCAGACTTGTATTATCACAAAATATAAGGAACACAATCTAAATAATACACCAAAGTCTTTTAATTGGACTCTCTATCGACAACAGCAAGCTGCAGCAGCTATGTATTCAGCTTCTGTTAACTGGTGGACAAAGCAACTGTGTTTTGCTTCTTTGAACCGCCAAGAGATCAAACATGATCCAAGAATGTGCCATTACCCTGATGTGCCTTTTTCGATCAATAAGATAACTCTCCTCTT
>SNQN01009958.1:0-18892 GCA_008642245.1 Bassia scoparia
GTCCTTAGCAAAAGAGCTTGCAAGTGGAAGATTTGATGTGGAGGGTAGTGTGTTTAGAATTTCAACAAGGGGTCGTGCTGATAAAGAAGTCCTTGTCCTTCCTAACTTAAAATTGAGGGTTATTCAAGAAGCTATTAGAATGGTTTTGGAAGTTGTTTATAAGCCTCACTTCTCGAAAATTTCTCACGGTGGTCGTAGTGGAAGAGGGCATTTGTCAGCTTTCAAGTATATCTGCAAGGAGATTTCTGATCCTGATTGGTGGTTCTCTYTACTTGTAAGYAAGAAGGTAGATTCTAAAATACTTKCTAAASTAATGGCGAACATAGAGGATAAGATTGAGGATAGTCCTTTATGTGAGATGCTTCAAAGCTTGTTTGATGCCCAGGTACTCAATCTAGAATTTGGAGGCTTCCCGAAAGGTCAAGGCCTGCCGCAAGAGGGAATATTATCCCCAATATTGATGAATATATATCTTGATCTCTTTGATAATGAGTTCCATAGAATATCAATGAGATATGAGGCTCTTGATTACAGATCAGAACTTGATGAGAAGAAGCCTCAGTCAAAGTTGCGAAACTGGTTTAGGAGGCAAATAAGATGCAGTAATACTGACAACACCAAAAGTTTTGAGAATTCTGGTCTTAGAGTCTATTCTTGCCGCTTCATGGATGAGATTTTTTTTGCCGTTTCAGGTTCCAAAGAGGTTGCACTTTCGTTAAAGTCTGAGGTTCATAATTACTTCCAGAGTTGTCTTCATTTAGATGTTAACAGCGATGCAGAGATATTTCCATGTAATGATAGACAAGGTGTTCGATTTGCTGGTGCTATAMTCAAAAGAACTATTAGAGATAGTCCCGCACTGAAAGCAATTCACAAGTTAAAGGAAAAGGTGAACTTATTTGCTTTGCAGAAACAAGAAATTTGGGATGCTGGGAATGTGAGAATAGGTAAGCAGTGGCTAGCTCATGGTTTGAGAAAGGTTAAGGAGTCAGAGATAAGACATCTAGCTGATAAGAACACTCAATTGAGCAAGATATCTTGCTATCGTAAAGCAGGCATGGAGACTGATCACTGGTATAAGCAGTTAATAAAGATTTGGATGCAAGAGGTAATGACTAATGCTGCGACCRGTGAAGAATATCTATTATCCAAGYACATTGTTGAACCTGCACTTCCACCTGCCCTGCGGGAGTCATTTTATGAGTTTCAAAGACTCGTTGAAGAATACAATTTTTCTGAAACTGAATCTCTTCTTTCCCTGTTGCCGAGTGCTAAATTTTCTCAGCGATCTGAGGCCATCACAAAGATTATAGCTCCTGTCAAAGCCATAGAGAAGCGAATTAGTACGGCTTATGGAACTGGTCAAGTGCAAAGGATTTGCCCGTGCAGTTCAATGCACCTCATTTTACGCAAGAATAGCAGCCAAATAAAGGATTGGGTTTTCTGGTATGGGACAATAGATGCTAAGATGGTACAGTGAGTGTTGAAAACATGTGGTGAGTTAAAGAGAGTTGTTGTCAGATCAAGTTAGGAAGTCTTGCATCGGACACTTGCGCTAAAATATAGAATACATGAATCTGAGATTGAGAAAAAATTTGGGACACAGCTTAGTAGGATTCATTCAGCCAGGATCTAGAGCATGGAAATTGTGAAGAATACATTTGATTTTTGTTCTATTGATAATGAAGAGGCAATTATGTATGGGATTTTCTTATAGTGGGGGTTGAGCCAGCTGTCTCTGCCAGATGGTTTAGTTCATCGAGGCCATGTAACTGTTTTGTTGTAGGCTGCTTCAGATTTCAGCTCCATGTGTTACATTCTTCATGTGATGGAAAAGGCAGAAATTTCCAAGGTTGGAATACTGGATTTTCAAGTTGTATTCACCCCAGTTTGAATAGAAGACGTATTGGTGCGTTTAAGCAACACCTGAAAGACTTGTATCTCGGTGAAATATCACTTCAATCTATTGACTGTGTGTCCTGGAAATGTATGTAAAATTGGAAAAGGAGGGGGCAAATTTTATATTAGCCTTTCAGCAAACTGTTGAATTGTACTGGGAAGCATAAAGAAGGCCTCATATCAAATCTTCGTGTCTTTCTAGGTTGAATGAATGCATCTGGTTCATTTCAAATTTACTTTTTTTTGCATATTACAACCTTTATGAAAACGAATAAGGCCTCATAATACGTTCATTGTTGAACAATGCATGATCTAATGGTTGGTATTCCCAAATGTTATGTAACGACTCCTCTTCCTCCTAACAACAACCCCTAAAAAAGTACCTTCTGGCTTCCCTATTCCTCCCAACGCCGATACCTCGCAATCTTCACTTCATAATACTCTTCAGAGCTTTCCCTCCTACTCCTCATCCTCCATTTTACTTCTCTATTTCTCATCATATACAAAAGGTTTCTGCTTCTGTTTTTAGTCTTGGTTATCCATTTTTTTCTCGTTCTTCACCAATTTTCTTTGGAATTGCAATGGGATGGGCTGGCAATCGGCCACTTTATACCTCCTTGGAAAAAGGTTTTGTTAGGTTCATTTTTCTTTGCCTCAGTTTGAGATGCTGAGTGGGAAAAAGGAGCAGAATTTGGTAGCAATTTTTGATCAGTTTTTTTTTTGATGTTCGTTCATGGCAGTGATGAGCTCTATCGATGTATCTGGATATGGACTAATGCTTCTGCATTGAAGGTTTTATTTTCTGACCTATCCTATTCTGTTTTGGTTTCTTAGTTTCATTGTTGAGTTCAATTTTATTGTTGAATTTTATTTCTCGTTCTTGATGGTGAAATAATGTAGAAGCAACTAAATAATTTTGAATAGTATCATACTATCATTGTTTTTTTCCTGCTGGGTTGTGTTTAGTTTAATGTTGAATGTATATTATGTTATTTATATTCACTGAGTCACATCTTGCATATTGTAGGTGGGGAATTGTTGATTAAATGCCTATATTTAGCTCGCATCTTCTTTCTCCAAATTTTTTGTAGTTTCAGCGTGTTTTTGTGCGACACGTCTCTCCTTAGATAAGGCACTTAATCTTGCTTTTCATTTCTCATCTTTCTTAAACATTATAACAACTTATTCGTTTTTTCTGAGCTTAATTTGCTCTAATTGAATTTTCTTCTGAGTAAGAATCAATTTTTATGCTTTGGATTCAGATAATGATTCAGAAAATAACCCACCACATTCCTATTTGTTCATACTTTGTACTTCTTCTGTGATTAAGAAAAGTGGTACTTTCCGCTTGAGCCGATCGCTTTCCTTATAGCAAAGACTTCAAATACTCATCAAACCTAGTGGAAGTTTCTGCAATAGAAGAATTCCAGTTGATTTTCCTGGTATTTTTCTGATTTTGTTTAGTTTTAAATTTCATTTGTCTGGATTATTTCTGATTTGTTTGTTTCTTGCTCAGTTTCATTTCTGGGTATTTCAATTTTTGCTTTTTCTTTCTTGATTTGGGCTTGCTTTGATGTAATATCACTTTCAAATGATCATTTCTCTGTCCATAGCCAACCTTCATGTATTTTTTGTTTTTTAATTAATTTGATGCAAGGGGCAAGGGAATTCGTACTGGAGTTACCGATGGTGCAATAGGTATCTTCAGTCGTCCAGGTTTTTGCTCTTCCCTTCTTATTGTGTTGCCGCCACATTAAATTGATACTGTGCTTACAGAAGAAGTAAGGGTATTCTCACATGTTATGAGACCACTTAAATTATGTTCATTCAAGTCATCATGAATTTCATAATCCAAATCTGATGTTTTATTTATTTTACCTGTGAAGATCCCTTTCTTTGAAGGATGTTATGGCATAATCTGCTTGATTAAAGTTTACACTACGTTGATAATCTTTTTAGTTGCATGTTTTACTCTTGCCCTTTCACACCTAGATTTTTTTGTTTAACCTCTATTGTCATTATTTGAAGCTATTTAACCTTAACTAAACTTAATTTGAATTTATTCATAGTTGGAAAATGAGAGGTTGATTGATGTTCGGTGCTGATGTTTTAGAGGTTTTGTTGTGCCTGTTGATTTGTTGTGGTTTCTTTTTACGGTTCAAAGATTGGAGATGTGGCGTTAATTTTGTTCGATTGATTGTTTAATTGTCCTTTTGAGCTCATTATTGTTTCTTGAAGATTTTGGTTGTGAATTAGGTTTTGCGGATTGTTTTAGTTGAGTGGATGGTGTTTTATTTTTGCATGTGATTGTTGTTTGGGATTTGATTAATTGATGAACGTTTAAAGCGACTATTGCTTAGGTGGACTGGTAATTTAGAGTGAGTAAAGAAACAATTTTTTTTATTTAATTGTGTTATTTTTTATCACCACTTTCTAACCGTCATATCCATTTCTTTTTAGTTATCTTTGTATCATTGATTTTTTGGAATTGAATTTGAATGCTTCATATATCCGAAAGTATCTTGGTTGTTTTTATACTTGGTATATGCTTGTGTAGTTTTGTGATTAAGTGGGTTGTTGCGATTAAAACAAACCCCTAAAAGATCCGTAAGGGTGGAATAGGAAAAAAAAGAAGGGCTTTTAAAAAATAATTATTCCCATCCGTTACACGTACTTGTAACATCTCGTACTAGAGGTCCCATGACAACTTTTGTTTATTGTGGTAAGTATTTTGGATTAAGAAAAGTAGGAGAGAGAAAGCAACTGGAAATTGGAGAAAAGGGGGAGGGGGAAGTAAGTGGAGAAAATAGGAGAAAGAAATCATTTTTGCAAAAAAAAATTAGTCTTTTCGCCCAAAAAAATAAACCAAAAATTGGAAATAAGGAGAAGTGTTGTGTAACACTCTTTATAGAAAGTGTTGCATAAGTAAAGCGTACCTATTGGATGTTACTTAACCCAGGATATCAATACTATTAAAACTGCAGACCATATAAGGATCCATTGGTGAGGTCTATTGCAATTTGCAAGATATCACTTCTCTACTTCCATAGTTCAGTAAGTTAGGGGAGTGTTACCTAATGTTAAATTCTGATTTATTTTTTTCCAAACATTTTGTCCTTTGCATGGAAATTATACTCAAAGTATCAACTGCTTGCTATTGTAAGTTAACCTTTGGACAAATCCTCTATGGTCTTATGTTTCCAAATGCCCCTTGTCACTGGGATTGTGTGTAATATATGGTTGTCTTCTTTGTTTCTTCTGCATTTGTATGAGTTTATTCTTTTGGAGCCTTAAAAGCATTTATATTGAGTGTCTTTTTAGCTGAAAGCTGCTTGCTATAGTAATATTTTGATGCATTTTTGTGGGCAGTTAAAGTGAAAGAGAGATATGAGCTGCTTTGGAGGGGCAGCTCATAGTCCTGCAGACAATGTGGTGGTTTTATTCTAAAAAAATTTACCAGGTACTTATATGCATGGAGTTTACTTTTTTTTTTTTTTTTTTTTTTTTTTTTGTTTAATATGATGCCTTTATAGCTTTAGTGTCTGCTATTGAATTATATGTTAGAATTAATATTCTTTCTGTCTTAATTGATAAAAGAGAGATTGAATGCAAGTGGGAGATTTTTGAGTGTTATTTTGCGTGGTTGAAATTTGTCACTTGTCAAGGAACATCCTTGATGAATTGATGCAGGCCTCTCTTTTACTTCCTTTGTTTGAGAAGTACTCCATAATGTAGAAAGTAAAACTCTGTAAATCATTTACCTCTATGTTTGGATTGAAGGAAATGGAAGAAAGGGAGGGAAGAAAATGGAGGGATAAACAAATGAGGATGGATAGGGAATTTGAGACGAAGAAATGGAGGGATTAATTTGTAATAAATTAATCTTCACCCAACAATGGAGAGATTTGGAAGGAAAAACTCATCATTTTTACCTCTACTTCCTTTCCCTTCCATCCTCTTCATCACCCTCCCCTTCTTTTCCTCCCATTTTGTTACCCAAATAAAGCCTTAGTTGTTTCTGTAAAATGTATACTATGTTGTTGATTTCTTTTTATTTTGTTGCTGGAGAATCCTTTTAGGTGAGATATGCTTTGTGACGGTGGTTTCATGTTGCTTTATGAATTTAGCACTTTCATGTTTGTTGCTTTTTTTGTTGCTTCAATGGGAGATAGCCTCTTAAACTAGTATATGCTAACCTAAACATTTTACTACAATGGCTTTCAAATATAGTATATTCTTACTGACTTCTACGCCTCTGTCCGATTTATTCTTAACATTTGTAAAATTGCACGTCAATTAAGGAAAATTGGTATTTGGATAAAATATGTTGGTTTTACTTCGAAGTTGTGTTATTCTTTTAATTTGATTGAGGTGGTGCAATAAAATTAAATTGAATCTTTTAATATTTAAATATGAGTGGGAGAGATAAGTTCGGGTGGAGATCGAAAATAATGAGGAAACGAGTAAGGGGTGAAAGGAGTGTCGCGCACCTAACAAATATATATTTACCCAACTAATCCTCCTAACTATGTAGTAGGTAAGTCGATAACTTCTACCCCAATTTAATACACTTGTTCAAAAGGAAAGATAACCCTAATAAAACCATAAACCTCTCCCGAATATTTATGACTTCCCTAATTTGCAATCAAGCCTACTCCTGTGGAATCATACAAATTAGAGACATAAATCACAATACCTAACTTCCTGACAATTCGTTCTAACCTACTCTTGTGGAGAATTTCATGTCCTTAATTGAAATAATCAAATCCATCAAAACCCAACTCCCGCTGTGATGAGAACAATGGAATCATAACAATACTAATTATCCCTAATCTTATATAAGCATAAACAAAACCAATTAAGTAGAACAATTGATAATTAAATTGGGGAAATAAATCAAACGTCAATCATGACTAGGGTTATAAGTTAACCCTAGATAAATAATCTAATCAAACAAATAATCAAAATAATAAAGGAAATAGAAGTATAGAACTAATAAATCAAAGAACGAAAAAAGAATCGTGAATTAATGGAAGAAAACTAAAATTATATCAAAACAAGTGTGATGACAAAAATATAACAAACTAAAAATCGAAGAGAATTGGCTACCAGTAACATTGTTACATGCATAAATTCTTCTCCGCGGACGAAATCCCCAGCAAAGTGGCGGCCTCCTCCTAAAACTAATAATCCTTAGCTTATACGGAGTAAATCAAGTAATATTATTGTGGGTCTTATTAATGAGCCTAATCTTGCTCAGGATACACGAGCAGTGAAGGATCGCGGTGGGCTGCGGTTCGCTCATAATTAACCGCAATAGTTGCGATCTTTGGTGTTTTTATGCTTTCTCGTCTCGCCATCAAAATCCAACTTCTTGCTTCCTAAACATGGTAAATATGAATTTCCAATGCCTTGTGCATGAGTGGGTCTTCAAAATCATCGCGAAATAAAGCAATAAAATGATCCAAATGCTCTGCAATCATCCAAACTTTTGCCTAAATCCACTCCAATAATCCTAGCAAATCAACCAAAATCCTACAAAAATAACACAAACATACCTTGATAGCAGGCAATATCAAGAAATATTATAAAATAAAGCTTAAAAGAATTAAGTATGGAGAAAAAAATGACATATATCAATTAAATATAACATATAAAATGTGTATATTATCGATTTATCAAGGGGTAATATGAGATATTTTAGGGGTAAAAGTAACATAATAGGTAAAAAGTAGCGATTGAAAAAGGAATAAAATAAACGTAAAGATAAAAGGGAACACTAAAAAAGGAAACATAAGAATACTGGAACTGATGGAGTAATAAGACATGTTTGATTAGCTCATGGTTTGGAATGTAATAAGTGCCACGTTTAGTCTCTTTGTCAGCATGGTTTAGTGTTCACATACTGTGATAATGTTGATCTAGGTTCGACTTCAGATTGCTCTAAATTTGCTTCATTTTTCTTTATCGAAGAGAGCTTCAAATCTATTTGCACAACATTCCTTGTTAATAGGACACCAGAAGGTGGCCTATATATATAAAGGAAAAAGGCTTCCAAGAAACCTGAATTTACACAAGTAGGATGTATACAATAATTCATCAATCCTTTTTAAGTATGAAATTTACTCCTAGTAATTTAGTAGAGGTAGAAGTATTCGAAGGTAATGCACTAAACTGAATGAACTTTTATACAGGCCTAGTATAGAAGAGTGTAAATGTATTCAAATTAATACATGAATAACTATAGCACACTGTATATCATKCAAAGATGCAATAATGCTATCTTTCTTGATACCTCCATTCCCCAGTAATGTCCTTCAGCATATATTTCAGGTCTTATTATTATTTTTTCCATGGGTTAGTTTAAAACATGTCTTATATCTTGTGTAAGAACCGTGCCTCCTGTTGCTTTAGATTGATAATACTGRGTGCAATATATTATTTAACACTTTTTAATATTCTTTAAAAGCTTAATGGCATGGTGGAATCAAGCAATGCTCTATGCTTCCTGAAGAACAAGTAAAACTTAGCAAKGGCGGCCTCTCTTGACTTTCTGGAAGGTCCAAGTAGCATGTAGAAACATATTTTCATGACTTTGTTTCTTAATACTTTTTTACATGGTTTATTGTTTCCTAATATTATCCTTTTCAGTGGGGAGACTGCAATGGCTGCAACAGTTGGTAATTCCATATGTTCTCCAGATTGTTTGCGTTCTGTTTCAGCCTTTTGATTTTTTGAAACTAGAAATGCTTCTTGTAACTAAACTAACTTTATGTGAACTATTTTCGTATTGTCATTGCTAAGTTTTCAGTTTTAMTGTGGTTTGTAGAATGAATGTATATACAAACACATACATATGGATGTATGGACTTGTGTTAATATCCTCGAATTTTGCGTTCCTCAAAGTTGGACATGTCATGCATCCACGCCATGGACAACTAGTGTGTTCAAAGTTTTAGTTCCATTTGTAAAATGTCCTTTTCTGCTAATCTTTATGTTCGCTTGTGGAGAGTGGAGAGTGGATATATTATTAGCTTCACACCGTCTTGTAGAGTGGAGAGTCTTGATTGCTCGTGTTTCACCTACTTATTAAGAAGTTGTGTCTTTCAACCAGGCATTTGTATTTTTGTGTCAAATACTCATGTAGTGATTTAGTTTTACAGTATAGTGATTTCTGCAAAGCTGTATTTAGACTTCATTTTACTGTATGCCATTGTGGGCAGATGCTTCCTCTATCCTATATCATGTATGATTACTGATTTACTGATACTGATCTCTCGTGTTTCATTCACCTCCGTCATTTGAAGTCTTTATTACCGATAGATGTGGACTTCATGTTTATATAGCTATCTCTATTTTTATACACCAAACGTTGCAATCTCAATGGGATGGGGGGATTAGTTTTTGGTTTTGTAACAAACTAATTTACGGTTGTGGTTCACTGTTGATTCTTCGACTATTAGCCATGAATAAGTATTATTTATATAAAGAGGACTACGATTTAATCTAGTCATAACACAATTGAGCCACAAAAATGGGTTCAAGAGATAAAGCGTAAGCGGCTGCAATGAAACCATCTCGTGATTTGATTAAACAAGAGGGTGAAACTATTATGTTTGATGGTGTTGTGGAGGAATCGGGAATGCTTGGGTTAGTGAATGGGTTGTTAGTTTTTGCAGTTTGCTTTGTGCCTCAATGTATAGAACGTTGTTATATGATAAACGAACATGAGAACAAAGTAAAAACTCGGGAACTTTTCACTTTGCTATTTTCATTTATCATCATCACCATCAACTACAACGATGTTGTTTCCAAGTATCGAGCGCCAGCATTGTTGTTAACTTGTTACTTCGTTTTATCTCGAAAACTAATGCTCGAATATTATTTTTGAAAAGTGTCTCACGCCTCAAGGTGTTGTGAATTTCTATTTTGCTTTGAATTTTGTGGCCCTTGAAAACACTACCTTATATGCAGGAAAAAGAAAATTTCTAAACAAGCAATGAAGAAAATCAGAACTCTTTAACATCTTGATAATAGAATGATTAATGAAACAGGGTAAAAAAACGGTAAGTATTTTGTAAAAGAATACATGTAAGGCATTTCTAATTTTGGAACAATTAATTTGGGTAGTAATTTATTTATTAAAAAAAAAAAACTAAAAGGAAGACAAAGAAAAACAGATGAAAATATGAAATTCCAGTTAATAACATGTACCGTAGTAAGTCTTTTCTACAAAGTATTAGGAGTACTAAGTTTTTCTATGGAGTATTTAAAACTTTATTCATCGTTGTCAATCTACAATCGGAGGGTGATGTATTGGATTATTGTATGGTTCTTCCCCCTCATTCTCGTTATTTTAGTTGATTTTAGCCTCCTTAAGGTCTTTTTGCTACTAATATTGTGTATTTAGTTTTTGATTAGTTTCAGGATCTTTTTCATAGCTTTGATCGATTTTAGGATGATTAGAGACACTATAGAGCTTCAGAGAGTAGCACGAGTGTGTGATCGAGCGGAGATAGGCTATAGCACAACAGCTCAAACCGATCGGTTTAGAAGTTCAAACTGTTCGGTTCACTTAAACCGATCGGTTTGGGATCCCGTTTTGGGCTTGCGTTTCTGCTTGGTTTGGCTTTAATGAGGAGGCATTTTTGAATTTAGCAGCTCTTTTAATTCAGAGAAAAATAACAAGAGTATTTAAGAGGAGAAATCCAAATTTGTGGATTACTTTTTCATTCTTAGATTTATTTTGAAAACTGAATTACGTATTGTGGAGAAGAGGAACCCTAGTTTATCATTCATCATTCAGATTCAATAAAAGTTCAATCATTCATCAATTTCTATTGCAATTTTGGTAATTATTTATCTCTAATCTTTCCTTATTGCTTTTAATCAGGTGTATGCTTTTGAATTGTTGTCCCAATTGCAATTTTCATGTTTAATTTCACATATGAGTGAGTAGTCAATTTCTAGGGCGATTGGGATCTATAGCAATATGATATGACATATATTTGGCTTGATTTAGATTCATGACTTGACTTTATCAATTTCCTATTTGATCGTTCTTCATGTAATCAATTTCGTAGGGCCCGACTTAATTGCTTAATTTGAATTAGTTCACAAGTCTTGAGACTTAGCACAAGATCAATGTCAATAGGGTGAACGAGACTTTCCTAGATCGAAGATACGGTTAGATGTTTATGGTTCAATTGATTCGAGAGAGCTTTGACCCTATTTTGATTTTGCCTATGAATTATTGATGTCGAATTCCTGTTATTACTGCTATAGTGAACCATAGCCTAGATTCGTTAATCATATAGTTAATCATCAATGTTTATCGTTTTCATTAGTCTTAATTAGATACAATCACAACACCAAGATTTCTTTATTAGTTTAGATGCTTTAATCCAGTTAATCAGTAGTAGTTGCTTCTTCATGGATACGATCCTCTTACCACTAGCTGCAGGTTAGTTTTAATAGACACTTTTGATAGGCACGCGACAAGCCTGTCAGTGGATGCTATTCAATTTTTTAGAATTTTATTTCTTGTTTCTTAAACCTTGAATCAACATCATTAACTAATTAGGAACTTACTATGGCACCTCACATAACTAGATGTGATTAGRACTAAAGACAAGAAACAACATTACATCAAACCTTGCTGAAGTGGTTACTTGTTACAGTTTACGACGAATTATGCTCCATGCTACATGCTACAAGCAAAAACTTCGGTTAGGCATATCACTAGTTTTTCATTTAAGGAGTACATTCAGTCATGTATCAGGCCTGTTAAGCTTTACAAAATGACACAATTATCCGAAATCTTAATGATCTAACAATCAGAGCTTCAGAAGTAATTGGCTGACGACAGCAAAATAAAAGGCCAATCTACATTCTACAGACCTTCAGCACAACCAAAAAAACCGGGCTTGTCTCTTTATAATTCGATGGAAAACAGACTTCCTTCATTAGCTATGCACAAAATAATACCAAAAGCGCAACCAACACTGCATCAAAAAACATGATACAGGAATTACTATACAGTTCAAATACTCATTTAATAATTAATATAGAAACATCACTTAAGCATTTGCAAAAATCCAACATTACTATCTTTCACTAACAAAGTTTCAAAATAATAGAGATGTTACTATACCAACAATGTCATAAGCTCACATGTTTGGTTCTTATATATAGCGAACATGATATAAACTGATTAAGCATCCCGTTGTAAGATATTGATGCATCAACTTTCTTAGATAAGTGCATATATATGCTTCTACTGATCTTTCTACTTACATTATTACCGGCAATCAACTAAGTGAGTCCTTTGAGCAGTAGCTTGATAACTATTAGTGAGCAGAATGAAAGTAAACCTTTATAAKTATACAAGTATCAGCTTGAAAGAACAAACGTACCTTAGATTACAGTCTTCGTTTCTTAGAGCAAGGCACAGGAGTGGCTGGACCGATACGTTTGCAGGAACCTTCAACTTGAAGCTGCTTAGAGGAAAATGCATTATCAATGAACTTCTCATCATCTGGGAAGAGGTCCAAGTTCTCTCTTGTAAGGAGAATTTCAACTGAATTTTTCTCAAAATCATAGTCAAAACCAAGCTGAATCATCAACCTTAGCTCGTTCACTGTGACAGTTAATCTTTTCCCTACTAGAATTCCTTCGGCAAGTTCTTGTGAAAAACAACTTCCAAATTCCATGCTCAACTTCCTTCTTTCATAAGAAGATCTATCAACGAGCAGCGCACAAGACTCCTTATCCCAATGAACAGCTTTTCGAGCTTCCACTTTGAGTGGTTCACAATCAGGTGGGTCCAATTTGTACTTCATGAGGATTGGTTCACTACTCTCATGCAGTGACAAGTTCAACACGGACTGAGCAGCTTTGTGCCGCATGTTTACACCCAGATTAACCTTCGGGCCAGAAAGGTAAGCAAGTATAATCATCATAAGCCCCTTTGAAATAAGCTTATCTTTCAAMACAGAGCAGCTCACTTGATCTAACACAGAAAAAGTTTTAGCATGAAACTCAACAGAATCTGACAGCCTTTTCACTCGAAGTGAATCATATGCAAGCTGAAGTTTTCCAGGAGAAATAGATGAGGTGATGCTAATGCCACTTGTTGGCATCCACACAAAAGGTGGACAGTTATTATGACTCAGGAACATCTTCTTAAGCAGAAAATCATCTGGTAAAAACAATTGTTTCTTACTCAAGAGCCGGATTCCAGTAAAAGATGAAGAAACAGCAGGCAATACTGTCATGTTTTGCTTAAGAACATCCTCAATTTCCGAGTTCCAGTTGTTAAGAATGTAATTCCAGAAAGAGTGGCATTCTGTGGAGCATATGCTGTGATTTTCTCTCTTCAACCAGCTCTGCCAAAGTTGCATGTAATGACTTAATCCAGGAACTTCTGCTACACCAAAAAGTTTTGGAAATATGGAAAGTATTTCCTCCTCATAATGGCTATCCAAGCAATAAAAYAGCGTACCGAAAATTTTGTCCCCGTCATAAACAATGCAGACCTTTGAACTTACCCACAGGCCACTTTCAGAACCATTAGGGCCAGGAATCCACACTTTGGTATCATCAGGTTCATCAGGAGATTCTGGCTCCCTGGAATACACGTGTAGAAATCGGTAATATCTCTTCACGGATGATGACTCGGTGAGAGAAAAAAGTGATTCTAAAAGAAGAGGGCAAACTTCTATTGCATCAAGTTTTACTCCGATACTTTCCAGCACATCCTTGTATTCAGAAATACAGTTTTCATAGTATATTTCATCGAGAAATGGCAAATCTGTAGACTGAAGGATATTTTTCCATTGCGGCTGAAGTAATACACATTGCTTAGGAGGTCTGCTACCTCTACTGGTCTTCAAAAACTCACTGGCCATAATGTTTTCAAGAAACAAGGCAAGTGAAAATTTCTCTTCACAAGTTTGAGACAATAGAATTCTGATACTTCTTAGCAAAGTTAATACACCTTCAGCTGTCACTTGGCTTGCTTTTATTGGTCTGGTCAAACCCTTGGCAACTAAATAAGCTCCTTCTTCCAACCCAACTATAACTCCAAGAACTTCAAGTTCATCTTGGTACCTGTAGATGTCAACCCCGTGGTAAGAATCATCGATTATTGGAAGGTCATCAATAATCATCGAGATAGATGCCCATGTTTGATTAGAAAGGATGGACTCGTTAGCCTTCCGGAAACCACATTGGGTCTTGAAAAGTGCCACTCCCAACAAAGCCTCACGAACTTGATGCAAATGGGAAGGAGCGGTGCTGACCATATCCCTAATGCTTTGCAACAACGAGATTACATCTGAAGGTGACATCTGGGAAGATGATGAAAGTTCATGTATGTGGTCGACTACTATCTTCAATGAACTGTTGAAATCCAACCCAACACCCAGTGCTTTCAACTCATCGGAGTAGGATAGTATTGATCTTCCATAATACACTTCATCAACCCTAGGGACCTCCACCATACTTAGRAAACAATCCGAACTAGAGCTCGGAAGTATAGTTGACAATGGGCGCTTAAACCCTAGGTTAGTTTTCAACCAAGGTTCAGCTTGCAGTTTCTCAACCAGGGAAGCGGCATTCGACTGCAAATTTCTTATGCATTCAAGAAGAAAAATTCCACAGCTACTTGTCATTGAAACAGGATTGATAGGAAAGACGGTTTTTTCAGGAATTAATTCAAAAACCTGTTGATCAGACCTAACACCAAGGAGTGTTAGCTCGGCTGAGAAGGATTCAAGTTTGCAACCATAAAATAACCTATCAATCACAGGTAAGCTAGTGACACGACAAACAGCCTCTGATTGAGATTCAGAGTGCAGAAACACTGATTTATTTGGTGGGAAGCTTCCTTGAGAAGTCCTGAGCCACTTGCCCTTCATCATTGCWGTTAACCAGCCATTGTCTAGCATATTCCTTTCTTTTAGGAGGCCAATAAAAGTCAATAGAGAAATGGCACAGGTTTTACTCATTTCAGACGAAGCAACTGACTTGAAATGGCTCATAGCTACCTTCTGAACATCATCCATTCCCAATGTAACTCCAAGGTAGCTGAGTTCATCTAGATAAAGATTGATGCGGTTTTCATAATATGCCTCATCCAAGATAGAAAGGCCATTAAGAACACAGGATGTCATCTCGAATATTCTCCTTCCTATTTCATTAGGAAGAACACACTTTGAAGGGCAGTTAAATCCTAAATTTGTCTTCATCCACGTACCATTCCGGATGCTGGCAACGAATTTAGCAGGCAATGAAATTTTCTGAGCCCGTAAAAACTTTACCCAATCGAGTAGCAAAAATGCTTGTTCACTTGTCAGTTTAACAGATGCAACAGGCAATGCCATATTTGGAGGAGAAATCTCAGGTACATCTAGGGCTTCATTATGCTTTTCCATGAAGCTCAYAATTGAATTWTCATGAGTAAATTCTCCAGCAAAGTGACCACTGGTAGAATAAATTGGCCCCAAATCATGATACCCGTGCTGAGAAAATGGGTTTCGGTAACCAAATAATATCGCCCACTTGCTGCCCTCCATGCGAACAAGAGTTTTACGCTTGCCTTTCTGAATAGTATTGGACCCATCCATTATCGGCATACACATAACTAGGCATGACAGGTCTGTCTCAGATAGGAATTGTTTCAAGTGAGAATGGTAGAGGAAATGAGACATTTTGAGCAGAAGATCCTGCTCAATGTTATTAATTATAWAATCACAAAGTGCTAAAGAAAAAGTATAGGCCGAACAACAATCAATTTTCGCATAAGATGACAGCCAACCAATGATAGCAGCACTTTTTTTGTGAGCAACAAGAGCAGCTTGTGTAGCGTTTGGCAGAAAAAACACATCACCTGAGCAATGGAATTCAGAGTTGCAAATACTAAGCCAAACATGAAGCCGTGGCTCCATTGCAAACCAAATCTTGTGGCCATCTTTCTTCGTTTTACAAGCATTACATAGCTCAACTTTCCCTGTCTGATCAATATACTTGAAAACATGATTTTTCATAAAGAAAGACTTGGAAAATACTTCCTCATTATTAGTAAATATCCATAACATTTCTATGTAATCAGCATCAGATGCTTGGCTTATAAGTTTGCAAACACTGATGCATTTCTCATACCAACCCGAGCACTCTGAAGCAGACAGAACACAGAGAAAGTCAAGAATCTTATCAAACTCTTCCACGTCAAGAGAAGCATCTACTGGATGATTCCTCAGTGAACAAAATCCTTCAAGAGAAACACCATTTTCTTTCATGTGGAATAGTAGCTGTCTAAAGTCCGGCAGAATTCTTAAAGCTGCGAGTGGCTTACAAAACTTTGACCCGCTACCAAAAGTTTCACATGGCATGATTTTAGCATCGCATAACATTAATCTGATATTTTCTCTTACATCATTAAGCTCAGAAACTGGAGATTCTTCCACTGGCAAATACTTGAAGGCCTCAGCAGCAGTGAAGAGTGTCGAACCCTCTTTTACAAAAGAAGTAAAAGCATTAACAAATGCTGAAGGCACACATTTGAGAATTCCAAGGTTCCATTTGTTGTCTAGAAGTATGTTTTCTCGTGAAGACGCGAGCAAGAAATCTGCCTGTACCATGAAAGGAAAGTTTGTAAACATAGCAGTTGGGAGGAACGCAAATATACCAATCAAAGATGATGAGCTGTTCCTCGTGAGGCGATTTCCAACTGGGAATGCCAGTGAGATAGACCATTCTTTAACATCCTCTCTACCAGGAATCTTATTTTCTGTCTTAACAGGAAATGATTGCCTCCATATGTAATACTGACATGTTTCACCTTCATCTGAATCTAGTGAACTACTAACAGCTAAATGAACAATCCATGAATCAGCTTTTTTGGACCGAACAATCACGTGTTCAGTTTCATGAGATATAGAAATGGCACAGACATCACTGGCATCTTTATAGTAGCTGTTGCTACTACGAACATACAACTTCTTTATCTTACATAAGAATAGAAGAAGCTCTGGATGCAATGAAGAAAGCTGCTCTTTCACAGACTCGACTTTCTCGGGCTTTAAGGGAAGAACAATTGTAGTTGTAGGCATAGTTCTGTTCGATCCATACACAGCCTGAACATTGGATATAAATGTTTTTTCTCCAACCCATTCAGGAACTATGTAACCAATGCCACAACTGCTGTTTGGTTCTTCACAAAATTTCACCTTATATCCATTGCTAATAATATGAGGTTCCTTGCTCACAAGAAAAACACTTTTGAACCCGATTCCTGTAGTCCACATCAAAATCTACAGGTTAGTTTCTTACTATGCTCGATATAAGAGTTAGAGCAAGACTGAAATGGGACATGCTCGATATAAAGACACTTCTAAGGAGCTCGGAATATTCCTATACAAATCAAATGAAAGAGTTGCCTCCTACCAAAAGATAGTTGCTATTCCTATAAATTAAGTTTTAATGAATGCCAAACTAATGAAAACATAAAAATTGAACAAATGGGACACATAGAACATCAAGAATGAACCCCGATTGTAGCTAAAGATTTGTAAGAAGCTAGAACATCAAGGTATAATAATAGGAAAATGTTAAACATAGCCCTAAGGGCAGTGTATAAGGTGCTTAATATAGAAATAATAACTTGAATCAAACATTAATTACATCGATACTTGTGTGACTTTGTCTTGGTTTTTTAAATTGTTTCCATTATTAGAAAAACATTTACTGCTTATATGCAGCCCTAAGGGCTACATATAAAATTTTCCTTAATAATATTCTCAATATTGTGGTTGTTATGATAAAGTTAAGATTAACAATAATACACATAATTAAGTAATCCACCAACAATGTATTGGTGATACAGGAGTTATTAATCTCCTWTATATGAATAAAACAGTGATAACAGAAAATTGAGAGGGAAAGAGAGAAACAAAAACTAAGAGAATGAGAGAGATAGTTTGAGTGTTTTTCATACATGATGATCAATACAAGGGAGAGCTATTAGTATTTATAAGCTCAACTCTAAGCCCAAAGAGGAAGCTACAGCTCACCTATAACAGCTAACTAACAGTAATAACAGAATACTAACTGACTAGTTAGTTATAACTAACTGACAGAACACATATGAGCTATTACTAACAGAACTAACTACTTAACTACTTTAACTAACAGCTCCCATATCAATTGGATCGCCATAAGGTGAAGAAAAGTTATGTTGTTTTGACGATATGTTTTTGTTTTGAACGGGTTGACGATATGTTAAGAATAAGGAACTTAACAAAACAACCTAAAGATACCCTAGACTCGCTAACCGAGAGAGCTGTCATAGGTTATATGAATGAGATAATAAACTCGAAACAGATTTGATCCATGTATATTAGCTCGGATAAGTAATTAAACTTCACAATTTCAAACCTTTACACGATAACATAGTAAAAGATCATAATTTAGTTAACTAGTTTGACAATAATGCAACCTATGGAATTCGTTAGATAAACCATTCTGAAGGTTATACAAAGTACTTACACCGTTACACGAAATAATTCGAATTTTGCATTAGATGTTTATTTTTAAAATTACCTTTCTCCCCAATGAAGCCTTGGTCTCGTTTGCCTTTCTTGGTGGAGCTACCCACACTACAAAGTGATACCATGTTTTCCTTCGAAAACCCTACTTCATTATTGAACACAACAAGGGTAGCCGGAGCTCTGGACCCGGTTATGTCTCGTCTTGTTAGCACTAACTCTAGGGTGGGCTCGACTTCTTTTCCATACTGATTGTCTTCTGCATTCTGAGCCAAAAAAGTTATGTAAGTGACATGACATGAAATGACAACACCATTAAGTTTCTTAACATGTAAAATTGGGTTTAGGGACCAGAAAAGTAACAAGTATTATGAATATTTGGTAGTACCATACTGTTTGTGGTGATTGTTTTGGAAACTTTTCAACTTTTATTTTTATGGTTTTTG
>SNQN01009959.1:0-23454 GCA_008642245.1 Bassia scoparia
GCACGCAACATTCTTCCGAAAAGCGAGGTCAACGTAGGATAGGTTTCCTGGGAACTCGAGGCGCTCCAAAGGAATTCATATCATCACTCACATGCCTATAACGGCATTGCATCGCTATAACGCGATTGTTGCTACACGCAACTTTCCCTCGAAAAGCCAAGGTAGCGTTAGGGAAACTTTCCGAGGAACGAGGCGCTTCCGAGGCGGAACTTACATTACGTCCGTCCGAACAAGGTCTCAAGGTTTTCAGCGTAGGGAAGGCACATACATCACAACTCTCCTTGGAAAGCCAAGCGTCAGCCGTAGGGGAACTTTCGCGAAGGAACGAGGCGCTTCCCCCGACGGAAACTTACTCCTTCCCGAAAAGCCAAGGTCAGCCGTAGGAAGGCATCTACATCATTCCTCTTTTCCCGAAAAGCCAAGGTCAAAGCCGTAGGGAAAAGCTACCTGAGGAACGAGGCGCTTCCGAAGGTATTCATCACCTCACTTTCTCCTGAAAGCAAGGTCAGCCGTAGGGAGAAGCCGCCCGAGGATCCAGGCGCTTCCAAGGGATAACACCAGCTGGGGGCGCGGTACAGGTAAAAGCTATTAACCTTTGTTTTGCAGGTACCAGTCTTTATTGGCGAAAAGGGAACTCATAGGTCGCAGAACGTCTTGAGTTGGGCTCTCCTCGAGGCCCGAGTCGACATACATTTTGATTTTCGTCTTACGCGACTATCGTCTCTTCAGACTCAGTCAAGTGGGGGCTTTTTTGTAGGCAACGGGACGTGTACACCAATAAAATGGTCTCCCCAAATTGCAGTTATCAATGATGAGTTATACACATGTGCAATTATTCGAACTTCAAACAATTGGAAGTTGAATCGTTTTATGGAAGCTGATATGATGAAGTCAAGTCACACTCGAAATTATGAGTCAATAGGTAAAAACAGGGCAGCAAATATTTTTTCTTATTCGAGTTTTCTCGTAACTCCAAAGGTTTTTCAAACAGTTACGGCTGGCGATTCTCACTTTTTTGTTTCTCATCATTCGTATCACATTTTTCGGAATCCGCTGTATTTTTAATTATTTTTCTGATTTTTCTATGATTTTCTATGATTTTTGAATGTTTAAATACGCAAGATACCGCAGAAAATCACTGTTGAATTTATAAGCAAAATGCGGAAATAGTTCATAGAATCATACTTTCTGCCCGAAGGAGGCGTCTAGAATAATCCGTATATTAGAAAAGCGAGACGTATGGCAAAGCATTATTCCGATCAAAATATTTTTAGATTTATTGGCACATATATACGCAGAAAGCCTGCGTATATAACGGCTCCATGGAGCGTATAATACGAGGGTATTATACGCCGCCCAGAGGAGCGGTAATATACGCTGAGAGCAGCGTATATACGCTGCCCATGGCGTATATACGCTGCTCAGCGTATATACGCTCCTACTTCGAGCCTCCGCGCCTATAAATACGTGACTTGCCTTAACCTTTGGAACACGATTGACCGATTTCACAACATAGAAATTTTCATAGGGACGACTCCCGACTTACACTTCCAATTCTAAGGTCACTTCATGTCATTCAATAAAATCTCGACTTCACAACTCTTTCACAAATTACACATAACAGAGTCTTTTGCGTTCTTTATTGTTTTGACAAGCGAAAACAAGGTGAATTCTGAAGATTACTCACCAATAATTCTCTTTCACTTCTTTTAACTTGATTAACCATTATTAATGAGTTTTAAATGTAATTTCAAACAATGTAGAAACTGACTTTTAATGCGTTCTATGTAAATAATGTAGGTTTGTCATAATGTTTTCAATTTTTTCATTGTTAATAGGTTTTCATTCTTTATTTTCTCATTTCTTCTTTTATTTATTATTTATCCATTTCTATATACCGGGAACCGAATTTCTTATTCTTGTAAGGATTCAAGGCGAAAGATTCATTGGCTCTCCCGTTTTTCATCATGAAACTAAACATTTTGTTTTATTTGGGTGGTTCTTGGTATAAGAGCGATTCACCGGACGGAAGCATTTTTCGTTTCGACAGTGTCTGTTTTAGCAAATAACCTTTGTTTTGTTTGCAGATTTAGGGTAAGATGGTTTTTGTATTCATAATATTTTGGAAGTTCATATACTCAATATTGGTCATTGTGCATAATTTGTATCATATTTTGCTAAACAAAGACCGGAAATATGGATCACATTAAAGTCAGATAATATGGACAAAATGGCTTTTTTAGGCATGTCTCGTATTCACACTTGATTAATATAAAGTGGTCACAATTTCTAGGTTAGGTAGTTCTCTTGTGCATAAAATAGAACATACTCACCTTAGTAATTTAGGGCTAGTTGTGCGCTAATAGGGTTGTGCGGATATGGTACACGCATTGTGTGCTTACGATATTAAATCGGTTTAATGGAAATTAAATGAGACCCAGGGAGTAAGTTGGCTTTGGTACTTAGATTGGGGACGATTGGGATTTAATTTGATCATCAATCCGTACCTAATGATCCCACCAAACCCACGACTGGTTACTTTGATTGGACGTGGGAAAGCTCATTTTCGAAGGTTTGGCACTAAGGATCGTTTCGGGCGTAACACCTGTATATTACAACTCGTGTTTAGGCTTACACGGTGCAGACCACTATTGCCCCGCACAAATTATACCTCGACAAACACGTACCCAACGCAGCTCACGTACGGGTATTCTACGTGGCCAACTCTACAACGCACTAACACGCACCCTAACATACATTATTCGAATAGTTAAGATACCAGGTAGGGGCCGCTGCAGCAACTGCGGATACCTTAAACCACCGCTGAGGCCGCTGGTCGGTCGGGCACGTCCTACAGTGGGTAAGTTCCTCATCCATTCTTGCTAATTGTTCAGTAAGTTGCGAATTATGTGTATTTTGGGGGTCTTTTTGATGTTGTGGCAAGTTGTGTATTTTATCTTTGCTGTCACTAGCATAAAAACTCCAAAACAGGAATTACTATGATTATGATTTCCATTGTGTTTTGTGAGGCCTTAATTTGCTATATTGTTGTTGTGTGTTTGTTGAGGTGTTAGATTTTGCCGGTGTTTTCTTTTTACAAATTCTAGTATGGTGTGGTTGTTGACATCTTAGATTTTCCCTCTTTAGTCTGGACAGACCTGTAGAGCTGAAATAGTTGAATGTTATGTGTTGTGCTGGTATTTGCAAATGAGGTTATGGGAGATTAGTTTTTTTTCGCAAATTCTCTCAGGTGGAACGGTATTGTTAGACTGAACTCAATCAACCTTAGGTTTAAGTTGGATGGTTAAGAAGATCACATTGGCAAAGAATTTTAAGGTTTATTATCATGTGGGGGAAGGGATTATTGTGTCAAAGAAGGAAAGGGACATTCCTTACTTGAGGGGTTGTTGGTGCATGCTGTTGAAGCCAAATTCGTCTGAAGAGGGTTCTGGTTATTCTTGATGTGGATTGTGAGTAGGCGTGGGCAATATAAGGCAAGAGAGCTAAGTATTGGGGAAGTTGTGGGAAGCAATATGGCAATTTGGAGGTGGGGATTAGAGTTTTTTTGCGTATAATGGGCAGAGATTCGAAATTAAAGGGAATAGAGAAATAAGTGCGTTCTCTATGTAAGCCACCTCGAGGAATTGTCATGGTTGGTACCACTTATGTTTTTTGGTTTTAATATAGAAAAGAATATGAGTTTTGTCAGACTTATGGGAGTTCTATGGCTTCCAATTCATGGGGGTTTTTTAATAAAGGCGACAAGGAGAAGTGAGATTAGCTCTAGGGATAAAACACAATTAGTTAACATACGACTTGGGCCAGTGCGGATGTTAGATGTATTTTTCAAATTAGTGTCTTAGTAAAGCGCGAATTTGTGACGCACTGTGGATAGGATGGCGTTCTTCCCCAAAAATGGCCTAATTTATCCTAAACTACTTACCAACAAACCTAACTTACTGGCTTATATCAGTTGCTATCCATCACAATAACCCCAAAAATTAACATTTTCCTACTTTGCCCTCCTTCACTATTACTTCCCAGACCTATTAACTGCGGCTTAGGGCTTAGATAGGCTTCTGCCCTCTCAAAGAGGCCTCACCATATTAATCCTGAACCACCACGGGCTTGTTTGTAACAGTTTCCTCCTATCACTTTGCCTTAGCCTGAAATAATTGGTCAACCATTTAGCGCCTATAAGTGAACAATTTGACCCTAGAGGGAGGAAGACCTCATACGCGAGCTTTCATTACAACAACATCTTGACAGTCTGAATGATTATTGATTCTGTCGTGACACGGGATTGATGCAATCTGCTCTTCTTGTAGTCGCAGGATGTGCTGAGGATATGATAGGCCTCTTTTGCAGAGATCCTTTGTTTGCATGTATTAAGTGTAGTTAGCTCAAGATATGTGAATAAGTCTCCTTGGTAAGAAACACTGGTTTAGGGATGTCTCCAAACCAAACGGGTTGAGTGTAATATGATAGAGGATTCAGAGAGAGTGATAGAAAAGAATTGTAGGTTTTGGGTACTAGGAAAAGCAGCGGGAGGATAAGCATTCTTGTAAGAAAGTGATGAGCGAAGCGTTTGGTCATGTGTTGACACGTTGGGTTCTTACAACTGATGAATGAGTGGACCTTGAATCATCCATGAGTTCAAATCGCTTAGAAATTGACTTGGCAAAAGGGATCTATAAGCTCACAAAGGTTTGAAATCTACATGATCTAGAAGTTGCTTAGGAAGTGTATTGGAGACACCATGCAATTGAGAATGGATATTTGATCTTTGGTACTTTTCTACCACCAACACCACTCAAGGATCACATAGTGGGGTATCTTTTTATAAGTATTGATGGATTTTGCTCATTGGTTGGAAAAGAGCAGGATTAGTGCAGATGCCATTGTGGGGGTTTAAAGAAAAAGTGCAGATAACAGAAGGGGTACGCATGTCTAGGAAGCTCAAACTTGAGGAGATGTTGGCAGATCAAAAAGTTTGAGGGATGTGAAAGATACTGTGTAGCCATGTGAAAAAAAACACAAAGTTACATCAACAGTACTCTTGCTGAAAGTACTTGAAGATTTTAGAGACGGGATCCAACATCGAAAGTTCTACAATGCTTAAGGAGACAAGTAGAAGTGGAAATGACTGACATAAAATATTCCACTTAATATGTTCATAGGTAGAAAGCTAATTGACAAATGATATTTGAAGATGCAAAGAGCTAGATGTACCAGAAAAAGTGTGGGATCAACCTGCCATGGGCCTCATTTTGAATTATAAATTACCAGGTGAGTTACAGCAAAGTCCAAATGTTGGAGGTGAGATTGAAAAATGCGCACACCAAACTACCAAAGGATTACATTTATGAACTTACATGGTTTGCAACACACAGGGTTTCATAGCAGGTTGTTAGACGCATGCATTGGGTGTAATTGGGTAACTTGATAAGTCTACTCACCGCTGGTGTGATGCTTACTGCGTGCTTAGGGCAAATTTGACGGCAATAATACAATTCTGCAGGTGGCATAGGCGTAGATACTAGTGGGAAATTAAACTCAGAAGACATGTGCTGCTCCAGTTTCATGAGCTTCTAGAGCTGACCTTAAATTAGTGTGTCGGAATACTCAGTATAATTGTATCAATGAGAAAGAAGATGTCACGACATGAGTGATAGGAGAAGGTGAGTACGTAATTTTAAGATGATGTTGTTTGTTATATGTTTGTTCTACAGTTGAGTCTCATTCTAATTTTGTTTAGGTGTTACAGAGGTGTAGTACATTCCAAGACAATGCATGCTGAAGAGAAACTAGGTACTGCTAAGTAGAGTACACATCTGGTCCAACTCAAGAAATAAAGTTTACCGCCTTCTGTACAAAGAACATTTCTGGTCTAGTGCATTTAGATCATAGCTTTTGCAATCTTCAACAGTACTAGTTTAGCTTTTTCATCTTGCAATTCTTTGACCGTTAATGCATACAAAAAAGAAACTAGATATTTGCTTCCACTAACAAATGCAGCATCATTCCCTTCACATGGAGAAAAATTAACAGGGAATCAATGTAGAAGGCATAACAAATGATTTGGATGGGGATTTCCCCTTGCCATTGGTCCTCGAATGCTTTCACAACCTCAAGCAAGTCTGGTATGTTACTAAACAACTGCTGTGAAAGCTTTAATGCTGTGCTAGAGATGCTAATCAAAGCCCATTCTTCAACTGCTAGAGGTGGATCAGTAAGGTAATGTAACTGCAGAGCATACACAAAGAGAAGGACTTAAAATTCAGTGGAAAAATCAATGCTTCAGTAGTAAAAGTGTGTGAGAAAGGTTTAGTTGAGGCTAGTTACCTATGACTGTCCTCGATTGTGACTGAATGAATTGGAAGTTGACCAAGAGGGGTTAACCTACTATGAGCTGTGAAAGCAGGACTTGTCAGTTGTTACAGATTTGTGTCGGACACTAATGATTTAACCCATGTTGGCATGACCCTAGCTCTGTATGAAAGAGGAGATTAAGTTACGAAGACTACATACACACAGCATATCATGTCACAACTTATGCAAAAGCCTATGCCACTCCCATCCTCAGAGAGGTTTGCCAGGACAGGAGCAGTGGGAACACTCCTTACGCTAAACCTCTGCCCCTCCTCACAAAAGCATGCCTGGTAGACAGAGTCACCAAGAAGAGAAAGAAAGAGGCAGGTGAGGATCAAGAGAAGAAAAATGTTACTAGGGAGAAGAAGCAGAACAAATGTGCAGATTGGAGGACTTGCCATTCACAGAAACAAGATGCGATGCAAGCTCTATGACAGAAAGCAGAAGGAAGCAAGCACCATGCGAATGAAAGCAAGAAACACCAAGAAGAAGGGACCAACCACCAAAGCAAGGGGACAACAGGACAAAGAAGGAAAACAAGAAGGGGAGACAGAAAAAGGGAGCTACAACAGCATAGCAGCAGCAGAGGGTAATCCACCAACACAACCTGAGGTCTTCAACTCCACTCAAGGTGCACCTCAACAATGAATTTGTTAGGATTTTACTGTCATTGAACCCGTTACTTTAGTTTTTGTTCAATGTTGTTGGAGGATATTGAAAACTATTCCAAACATGTGTATTTTGGCTTGTTTTTGGAAGGGTTTTTACCCACTTAGTTTATGTTTCAGTGAACTAGAATGGTTCTGTGCCCCAATGTGATCAACTGAATATTAATTGGAACTATTATGATCTTATTTAGTTATTCACTTGTCATTGACATTTGTTTTGTGATAATTGCAATTTATGTTACATTAGACCAGAACGTACATTAGAACAGGAGAAAATGGTTTCTCATTCTCATGGAAAACAAGGCATTACATAACCATCTTTTGGATCATACAATACAAAAACATTTTCTGGGAAACACAAAGCTAATTAAGTAAACACCTTCATAGCTATAAAGCTAAGTATGACAGACAGAAAAACACACTGGACCACATTCRATTTTGCCCTAACTTCTTCCCTAATGACATGAACACTAGGTGCAGGAACACTCTCCCTCTTCAGCTCCTCCAACAATCTGGCATTCTCATGCTCAATGCAGGTCAAACGAGCACACAAAATGTGGTTGTCAGTGGCTAGCCATTGTTTCTCAYCAATGACAGTGTTAATCACATCTCTCTGCCAATCTGTCATCTCCTCATCAATCCAATCGACTCTATTGCACCCAAATTGCCCAGTTTCTGGGTTGTAGAATTTGCAACCAATGTGCCTTCTCCCAGGGTTGTCACGACTCCAGCAAGTACTCCTACAAACCGGTATCCCACACCCACATTTAACTGCCATTGTTGAACTGCAAAAAAAGGGGAGAAAAGAAAAGCTTGAAATAATTCAGAAGCTACAATTAAATTGAATAGAAAACAAGAAATAAAAATAAGTTTTTAAAAACCTTCGAAATTGATAAGGGGAAGCAGATCTGGAAATTGGAGGTGAAGTGAAGGAGGAGAAGCAGTAAGGTAGGAGGAATGAAGGAGTGTTAAATAGGGAGTAATAAGGGTTTTAGAAGGGGAGGGGAAACAACGAGGGAAAATAAGGGGTAATTCAGTTTGAGTAGTGTAGATAAGAAAATGGGGGGGGTCAAACAGTGGTCAAAGGGCTAATTCTAGGTTAAAAATAATTATGACGTCATTTGGTCTGTTATTACAAACTTTTTTTTATTTTGTGGTTTGTTTTTGCAAATACGGTTATAAAAGGTTTGTTTTTGCAATTTTTTTGTTATAAAAGGTTTCTTTTGACAAAAAACCCTTCAAAACAATTGCCAAAAAAATAGAATCAACTATGAACAAATTAATGCGTATTTAATACAAATTGCAAAATGAACAAAGGAAAGTTTCTCTAAACTAATAAACTACTCCAACCAAATTCAATATATCCATATTGCAAAAAAAAAAAACTACAAACAAAATCTTCACAAAAATCAACACCACATAAAGGGCGAAATAAACTTTCTTATCATCTTTGTTGCTTAAACGTTTTAAACTAACACATAGCTTTTCTCAAATTTCATCAGGTATTATTCTTCGCTATTTTATGTTTGTCAAAATAACAAATGTCAACTAATGTATATTGTTATTTAGAATATACACTTATTTAATATAATGTGTAATTTTTGCAACGCTTTTTCTTCTGATTTTCGTGAAATCTAGGTTTTTCTTCTCTTTTCGTTTCATTTATTAATGATTTTCCAAATTAAATTTTTGATTTCCTTTTCATTTTTCAAACCCCTTTATTCCATTTTTCTTTTCATTTTTTTATTTTCGGATCTTTTGTTGCTTCGTTTTAATTCAGTGAGATTTTTTTTTGTTTTGTTTTGTTGCTTTGAGATCGTTTTCATTTTCAAATTCGATTTTCAATCAAGTTTTTTAGATCTATAAAATTCAACTTTTTCCCCTTTTTTCGTTCTAATTTTTTGTACTTTTCCTGTATTTTATGATTATTTTGTTATGTTTTTTTCCTGATTAATTTTGGATTTTGTCCAATTTGTCCAGGTTTTGTCACTTGAAGTTTTGAAAATTTTCTGTCACACAAATTTTTTGTACTTTTTTTAATATTTTAAACAATATTTTACCTACCGTTACGGTCCGTAATCCAAATTTTATATTTTGTTTTATAAAAACTAAAACAACAGAGACCATCAGCGATTGTAATCCAAGCTTTGCGACCGTTGGCGGTCGGTAAACTAGTCCATATTGAAACCGTCTGTAATCTTGTCTGTTATAGAAAACGTTGTTAATTTTTACCAACCGTTAAAATGGTTGAAAGAAAGCTTTACTTACAGTCCACGACATTACCGACTGCCAGTGTTAGTGACCGATGATGGTCAATAAAATATCCTCCCGATGTTTTAGCTTGTTTCGAATCTCTCTCGCTAAACCTTGTGTTGTACAAGAGCAATGTGCTATTACAATATTCTCTCGAGCTGTAGGGGTTGAGAGAGGGGTGAAGGCTTCCGTTAATGTTACCTCAGCGAAACTGACCTCGGTGGAACGTCAAGGTGGGACTTTTACACTTTCCTAAGCAAGAGTGGATCACGTTGAGTCCAAGTCCTTAACACGTCTTAGCCGCCCTTAGCACTTTGCATTGATATGCCTCCTTGAAACCTACACAAAGGAAATAATCCTATTCGGATTACTCCCCTCTGTTGGTTAAGTAGAATACGGGAAATTAAGGGAGTAAAAGTCCTATGGAAGCTAGAGAGAGAACGTAATTATCTGTTAAGTAAGTGCGTTCATGTAAGGGAGTAATTAATATCTTCTTCGAGTATTTATAGTCATTTTACCTTGGCCCTTGAATCTTGGATGTGTGTACACTTTTCACCCATCCACACCACAATTATCTATTCTGTCGCTTGGTGTATAGACATATGATTCTTATCTGTTTCTAATCTGATTTATTTTATATGTGTTAGTGTTTGCCACGGATCACTTTGGTTCATTAGAAGACAGGTGTCTGATGAAACACATTATTAGGATTAAGCCATTTTAGGTTGCATATTAGAGCATTATAGTTATTTAATAGCCATTTAGTATGAATTGTATGATTATCCATTTTGTTCTATATGCTTTTGTTTGTTGTTTCCTAATGCTTCAGGTAGTTTTATTAGCTACTTAATGCTTTCGAAGCGATCTTGAATGGATTGGGATAATTTTGCAAAGAAATTTGACGATTGGTTTCCACGAAGGTCGAAAAATGATTAGCAAATGAATTTGTGTTGAAGATAATGAGATAGGTATTGATGTGAAGGGACAACATCTTTACATGTTCATTGCTTTTATCGTAACTTCAAGTTTATGAGACAGATTGTCAGTATATAATTGGGATAGGAAGCTAACTTAAAGAGCTTTAAAAATATGTCACACACCTTTCATACGATGTCTTGAGAACTCAATACAGGCCTTCAAAGTTGACATAAGTATAGCGACACGACTAGAAGTACGATCCGAGTTTTAGCTCGTCCTAATAATTAGATTTGATATCTTTATTTTATTTTCTGATCTTTTCATTAAATTAGGAGAGAGGAAATAATTAAATACGCAAGGAATTTTTATTTTTTTTTCATACATATTTTACCTAGAAAATTGAGAATAGAAATTTGCTTTCTCTCTTCTTCCACATTTAAACCCTGTTTTACTTGTCCATAAATTCAAGCTTCAAGGTATTTCATAGTTTTCTTCTTTATTATTATTCTTATGTTTGGTAATATTTTAATTCTTTATTGATTAGATATTGATTATTCTTTATATTGTTAGTACTATTTTCATAGTATCTATGAATCATGTTATTATTCTTTATTGATTCTATTTATTTGATCAGAGCGAGAGTTTAATTTCTAAGGTGATTGGGAGATCTATTTAATCATGAGCGAGTAGTTTATATGATTAGCATAATTTTGGTTTAATTCAATTCATACTTAGGTAATTTATCGAATTCCTATTTGATTGTTCTTTATGTTATTCAATTAGGCAGTGTACAATTTAATTGCGCAATTAGATTAGTCACAAGTTTCTAGATCTAGCGATTGAAACTTAATACAAGATCTACGTCAATAGGTAGAATGAGATTATCCTAGGTTGAGAGATACGATTAGGAGTASTTCTATGGTTCATTCAATTCGAGAGAAKTTTGATCCTGTTCGATTATGCCTTATTATGATTTGTTGATACACAATTACTGCTGATTTGTTGTTATAGTGAACCATAGCTCTAGACTAGCTTATTATAGTTAATTCAAGTTTAATCCATTGCTTCTATTTGTAGTAGCTTAATTCAATCAATCAAAGGCCCTTTTACTAATCTAGATGCTTTTTATTAGTTAATAATTAATTGTTACTTCCTTGTGGATTCGACCCTGTTACAACTAGCTGCATTAGTTAGTTTTGATAGGTTATTTTTGATACGTACGCGACAAACCTGTCAGTGTCCAAGGATTTTWACTTGACACGTCATTTTCCCCTCAAAGACCCTCTAAARCCCTAGGTTTATTGGGTGTTTAACTATGGTATCACGAAACTACTCTATACAACATATAAAATGACCCATGAAAATATCACTTTGATAAGAGAGATTTTTTTTCCTTTTTGTTTGGATTGAAGGCCTAGTGGCCCAAAAGTCCAGATCCACAGGGAGTTYGGCGGTTGGGTCGAAATTCGCAGCCCAAACTCTGTTTCCTCTTTTCCCGCTTAAATGAAGGATTTGGAATTCGAATCCTTGGAGCCCATTAGGCCACCTCCCTTGTAAATAGCACACAAGGAGGAGAGAGAGAGTGTGTTGTTGTTGTTCTAACTTCTTTCTAGATTATTCGCACTTCTCTTTCTTCCACCGCACATTTGCAAGATTCAAAGTCAAGTAGAGTTCGCACTTTCGCTATCCCCACAGTTTCTACCTTTAAATCGTCACCGACCCCGCAGTTAACTCCAGGTACTACGCACACTTTATTCTCTTCGCACCTCTATTCTTTATTCCTCTTTAGCAAAGTAATAATCATGAGCGAAGCCAGTTGCATGGGTTCTTCGCCTAATAAGTCTAAAGTTGAGGGCCTCGAAGAGCCCTGGCCAACTTRGCCTGGTTCGATTGTAACCACGAGCTCCTCAACCCTCAACCTTTTTTTTCGCATTCAATAATCAATCAGACCATCCCTGACCCTCTCCAAAATCCATCACAATGCAAAAGAACTGGACCATCGCACTCCGATCCCATAAGGCCATATATGCCCAACACATCGGCTTCATCGGGCCATGTGTGAAAGAGAAGATGATTGCCCATGTGGAGGGAACTGATATAACACTAACCCTCGAAGGTACCTTCGCTGTTTACAAAGATGCGGTGAACATTGGACTCCTCTTTCATTTAAATAAGTTTGTAGTGAGCCTTTGTAAGTCCTATGGAATAGGCATCGCACAATTGACGCCCAACACATGGTGTCACATTATAACTTACATGGTGACATATCGAGCCAAAGGTTTCCCCTTGTCGACCAATGCGTTCATTGCATGCATACACTTATGAAGAACAACAAGTGTCGATGGGGCTGGTTTCAGATGGCCAATAAGAACGGATACATGACCGCCATCGAAAAGCCTAATAAATTAAAAAAATTAGAAGTCTGATTTCTTCCTAGTGCATACCTAAGACACCGAGACGATAAAGACTCTATTGACCTGGTCGAGGTATTGCATTTCTTTCAAGGCGAAGGACCTTCTTGAGCTGAATGCTAATGACGAAGTCCAACTGCAATACTTTGGTGTTTGCGGTGTGACTACCGATGCCGGGGATCACAAAGTCCTGGTCCCTGCTAACTAGATTCCCTTCTCCGAATACTTTGTTAATTGAAACATCTTTTATGGCTTACAACCTTGCTGGGGGTCGTAGGTCTGTCTCTTATACACATCTAGATGTGTATAAGAGACAGCACACACACACACACACACACACACATATCATATCCTTTTCTTCTTCATATATTTTATATTTTTTATAACCATTATCTTTCGCAGGCTATGGTGCAAGTGGATGGCGTCTCCAAGGCCATGTGACGGGATAATCGAGAGGTGTGACAAAAGGACCTAATGTATCAAGAGGCCTTGGTGTACCTATAACAATAGAACRTGGCCATGCAGTTTGACTATGCGGAGGCCAACTACTCACTTAGTACCGCACTCAGCAAAGTGCAATACAGTTATCGCTAAAGCTTAGTGGCTTTCCACTAGCAAAAGCTTAAGCATGCCTCCCTTGTCAAAAAAGTCGTCTAATCTGCTGCGAAGGAGGAAGAAAGGGTTAACAAGGCCATAAAAGAGCGAACAGAAGAAGAGGTCAAGTCTCATCTTCATGCAGAGCTGCCTCGATCGGAGGAGGAGAAGAAGAAGAGGGCTGAAACTGCGGCCAATGAAGAATATGATGCGGAGCTTACTGCCCTCCGCAATAGGGCTAAAAAGGTCGAACAAGACTTTTCTTCACTTCGAGGGAGCATGAACACACACCTGGCTGCTGCGAAGAACAAGGGGATTGAAGATATGCGGAGCCTTATGGAGAGGGCTTGGCACTTGTTCCCAATGAAGAAAAGCTATCCCTTCATAGTCTTCAAGGAGAGGCTCAACTATATCYAGACTCTTCACATCATCGACYATGTCTAATGATGAGAAGAWACCTGCGAGGTTAGAGCCTAACTTTATCTACGACTACATCAAAGTGGAGCACTTTACTGATTCKCAAAGCGAGATCCCATGGTCATCCTTCCTCCTCTAACAGCGATGARAAAGTTGAGGAAGTTGATATAGTTAGCGATGGCGGAGACGGCCAAGCTTAGTTCGCACCTTCTTTTAGTTCACTATTACTTCTGTTTTATTTGCATTTACTTCGCACACTTTCTTTTAAAACATTTAAGTATTCTAAGTGTTTATCAATGCTATTGGCCTTTGCAGCTTGACTCTTCCATCTAACTCCTTCACTGTTTTTACTGCTTTTTCTTAGCATATGTATTCTGTTTTCTTTCGCATGTTTGTACTTTGCCCTTTTAAACCATGTAAAGGAGACTACTTTCAGATGGGGTACACGACTAAAGTTCCCTACTCTGCAATTTAAGAATCATATACTTTGAAACTATACACCATGTCATCGCATGGACTCATTGTCAAACTACGAACAAAAAGCTTTGCAAAAACAATTCGGTGAAGTCGCATGTGTCCACCATTAAGCTGCAAACAAAAATATTTGGAAACATAATTCGGTGATTTCGCATGTGTCACCATCAAGCTGCAAACAAAAAGCTTTGGAAACATATCTCGGTGACGTCGCATGTGTCCACCAACAAGCTGTGAATAAAAAACTTTGGAAACACATTTCGGTGANAAAGTTGAGGAAGTTGATATAGTTAGCGATGGCGGAGACGGCCAAGCTTAGTTCGCACCTTCTTTTAGTTCACTATTACTTCTGTTTTATTTGCATTTACTTCGCACACTTTCTTTTAAAACATTTAAGTATTCTAAGTGTTTATCAATGCTATTGGCCTTTGCAGCTTGACTCTTCCATCTAACTCCTTCACTGTTTTTACTGCTTTTTCTTAGCATATGTATTCTGTTTTCTTTCGCATGTTTGTACTTTGCCCTTTTAAACCATGTAAAGGAGACTACTTTCAGATGGGGTACACGACTAAAGTTCCCTACTCTGCAATTTAAGAATCATATACTTTGAAACTATACACCATGTCATCGCATGGACTCATTGTCAAACTACGAACAAAAAGCTTTGCAAAAACAATTCGGTGAAGTCGCATGTGTCCACCATTAAGCTGCAAACAAAAATATTTGGAAACATAATTCGGTGATTTCGCATGTGTCACCATCAAGCTGCAAACAAAAAGCTTTGGAAACATATCTCGGTGACGTCGCATGTGTCCACCAACAAGCTGTGAATAAAAAACTTTGGAAACACATTTCGGTGACGTCGCATGTGTCCACCATCACTTGTCTCTTTGGACGAAATTTCTAACTTTATATTTTGTATGAATTGATTGAATGGAAACTGAGTAGGAGTGTCAAGTCAATCAATCATACTAATTGCCCTTAAACATAGGAATTGAGTTGAAGTAAAGATAGGTACTCCGCTCTTCGCAGTCCTGCGAACATCCTCTACTTTTCGTAGATGTTTTACCCTTAATCGAAGCTTATGTTTGATTGACTAGGCCTTGATAGCGGTTTTACCAGGCTTATTCCCTTCGCATAATCATTTTTATACGATGCCCTTAATGCAAGTTAAGGACCGACGCTTTATCGWTTTSCTTTTGAGGTATCTAGACACTTTATCCTTCGCATGTTTATGCTTTACTTACCAATTTTAGGATTTGCGCATTGCAAATGGTGAGTTTTTCCCTCGTT
Source organism: Bassia scoparia (assembly GCA_008642245.1). Lineage (NCBI taxonomy): Eukaryota > Viridiplantae > Streptophyta > Magnoliopsida > Caryophyllales > Amaranthaceae > Bassia > Bassia scoparia. Next base: position 15,401 of record SNQN01009959.1, read on the forward strand.
TTGAGGCTAACTTATAAGTTTGTCACTCGCTTTAAGGCAGCCTGTGCAAATTAAGAGGGGAGTTTTTGCCAAATAGAATAATTTGAACTTTAAAGTATTGAAGGCTTTCATTCAATCTCGATAACTTCCATTTTAATAAAAGTTTGAGCGCCTTCAGGTTGACTTAAAATTTGTAAATGTGAGTGCCTTCAAGTTTACTCAATGATTTAAGAGTGTGATTTACACATAATACTTCTTTAAATTGTCAGCATTCTAAGGATGAGATAACCGATGGCCYTCTGAGTKTTCTAGCTTGAATGTTCCATCACGCAARACTTCACAAATCTTGTAAGGGCCTTCTAAATTTTGAGTCAACTTGCCATCGTCCTTTGCCCTTCCTCTGGACTCCATTTTCCTCAAAACCAGGTCACCCAATTGAAGGGGCATATGGTTTACCCTTTTGTTGTAATCTCTAGACATCCTTAACTTGTAGATTTGTTGACAGAGGAGAGCATTGCCTCGAATTTCCGAGATGAGATCAAGGTTGTGCTTCATAGCTTCCCAATTTCCTTCTTCAAAATACATCATAAACCAAAGAGTTGGTTCATACATTTCAATTGGGAGAACGACATCTGAACCATAGACCAATGTAAATGGTGTTTATCCCYTTGAGTTCTTCATGGMRGTCTGAATYGAGCATAGAACATTATATAGCTCATTAACCCATAAACCTTTATCATTATCCAACTTCTCCTCCAACCCATTACTGATGATCTTGTTGAAGGATTTAACGTGCCCATTTACCTACGGATGAGCAACAGAAGCAAAGTGTGCATTTATGCCCTGATCCGACAACCAATTCGTCAAGATATTCGAATCAAACTGCGGACCGTTGTCAAAGACAATTGATTGAGGGAGCCCAAATCGAGTGATGATGTTTTTCCACAAGAAACCCTTCACATCTAGGACCTTAATGTTTTGCATTGACTCTACTTCTACCCACAACTTGAGGCAAAGGTCTAAGGATGTAAACTCCCCATTTGGCAAACAACAAAGGAGATAGTACCGGGGATAACAAGTTGGCTGGCCTTTGATGAATGTTACCATGGACTTGACATTTTTTGGCATTTCTTTCCAAGATTTAGGTCGTCCTGCCTCAGAGTCGGCCAGTAGTATCCTGTCCTTAGAGCTTTTTCGGCCAATTACCTTACCCCAATGTGTGATCCACACTGCCCTTGATGAATATCATCTAACACTTTTGCCCCTTTTTTGGGCGTCATACATTTGAGAAGCGGGTAAGAGAATGATTTCTTGTATAATTGACCATTCCAACAAACAAATCAGGTATTACATGCTTTCACATATTTAGCTCTTTGGGGGTCAAGTAGGAGAAAGCCATTCATCTTGTACTAAAAGATTTCTTCCATCCAAGTACTTCCTCAGTCAATGAAATGGACTTCCTCCAATTCATCGATGCTTCTTTGACTCTTTACTTCCCAAAACACAAACCTTAAGGAGTCTCCCATTGCCGAGGTGGCCAATTTTGACAAGGCATTTGCTTTATTATTTTCCGATCTTGGGACTTGCACCAAGTAGAAATCATCAAGTCCTTCCACTTCTTTCTTRACCATCTTTAAGTATTTGTTCATGTTTTCATCCCTTGCTTCATACTCACCGTTCACTTGACGCACAACTAATGGGGAATCCGGCATGGCTTCTATCTTCTTTGCSCCGACAGCCTTAAACATCCGCAGTCCAGCCACCAAGGCCTCATATTCTACCTCATTGTTAGAAGTTTGAAACTTAAAGCGCATAGCATACTCAAGGGTATCCCCTTCGGGGGACTTGAACAAGATGCCTGCCCCACAACCATTCTGAGTGGATGATCCATCTACAAATAAGGTTCATACATCGTTTGATYTCTTCGCTAGGGGAGTCCTCGTCAACTCCACTATAAAGTCTACAAGGGCTTGCGCCTTTATAGCTTTTTGAGGCTCAAACTCAAGATTGAACCCATTTAGRGCCTTCGCCCATTTTAGCATATGACCCGACGATTCCAGCTCAGTCAGTGGTTMCTTAATGGGTTAATCTGTGTAAATGACAATATTGTGGGCTGCAAAGTAGAGTCGGAGCTTCTTACTAGCCATCATCAATGCCAAATCAAAATTCACAGTAGTGGCATAGCGTAGCTCTACTCCCTACACTACATGACTAACAAAATATATTAAGAGTTGTGACCCTTCCATTTTAGCCACCAATACTGCAGATAAAGCGTGCTTTGAGACGAARAAGTACATATAGAGAGTTTCTCCTTCCAAAGGGCTTACAACCCTMGGCAGGGAGTGGAGATGTTCTTTGAGTTTGACGACGYCCCTTTCAGCTTCTTCACTCCACTCAAACTTTGCGCTTTTCTTGATAGCTTTGAAAAAGTATTGGCACTTGTCTCCTGACTCGGAAAGGAATCTTTCCAATGCCTCCAAACATCCAGTCAGTCGTTGGACTACCTTTACACTCATGGGGGATTGCATGTCAAGGACTGCTTTCACCTTGTCGGGGTTTGCSTTGATGCCCCTCCCSTTGTCTAGAAAACCCAAGAATTTTCCTGAAGTAACCACGAAGACACATTTTTTAGGATTAAYCTTCACTTGAAAATGTCAAAGAGTCTCTAAGGTTTCCTTAAGGTCTCGAGGATGATCCTCCTTCTTCTTACTCTTGATGATCATATCATCAACGTAAGACTCTATATTCCTTCCAAGATGTTTAACGAAGATGGTGTTTACACATCTTTGGAAGGTTGCGGGAGCATTCCTTAGACCAATTGGCATTACCTTGTAACAATACAACCATTTTCTATGACAAAGGTTGTCTTGTCCTCGTCTTCCTCCTTAAGAGGGATTTGATAAAATCTTGAGTAAGCGTCAACGAAGCTTATAGCTTCATGCCTCGTTGTAGAGTCTACAAGCTTATCTATCTTCGAAAGGGGGAAAATATCTTTGGGACACACCTTGTTGATKTCGGTGTAATCGACACACATCCTCTAAGTCTCATTTCCCTTGGGAACCAACACTACATTAGCCACACATTCCGGATACTGACACGGTCGAATGAACCCTACATCAAGAAATTTCTTCACTTCATCGTCTGCTGCTTTGCTACTTACTTGCCCCGATTTCCTTTTCTTTTGTTTCACTGGTTTCATGGTGGGGTCAACGTTTAGGGCATGTTGAGAAATTTTCGGATCCAAGCCAGGCATCTCTTCGACTATGAAGGCAAAAAGTCCTTATACTCCCTTCGCAGATCTTTAACTTGTTGCCCCAAAATATCATCGATGGCATCACTGGCTTTGATAGTTTTGTCGGTGATGGCCAAATCCACTGCGAAGTCTTCCTGTCGTCCTCCCGGCTCGGGGCTAGAAATGTTTGAAAATAATGATGGACTGCCATGGCCTCCTAGTGAACTCTATGGACCATCAATACTTCATCCTCTTTTCTTTTCTTCTGAACTCTTTGCCCTGAGGCTTCAACTTCTTCCTTGTGCTTGCCCCKAACAAGTGGTCGGACGGTGGTAAGGTAGCACTCTCGGGCTACTTGCTGATCTCCATAGATGGAACCTATCTTGCCATCATTACATATGAACTTCATCAACATGAGATGAGTTACTACCACCGATTTGGAATAATTCAAGGTTGGTCGGCCAAGGATGACATTGTAGGCTGCATATTTTGAACCACTAAGAACTTGACTTTCATATGCATGCATTTGRCCTCCTTTCCAATTCGGAGAGGTAGAACAATTGTGCCAACTGGCCAAAGTATTCCTCCACCAAAACCAATAATTYGATTATGGCATGGGATAAGGTCATCATCATTGTACTTAAGTTTCTAAAGGTATTCAAAATTGATAATATCGGAGGAGCTTCCCGTGTCAATGAGTATTCTTCGGACTCCCTTATCCGTGACCTTNCAAACAAGTGGTCGGACGGTGGTAAGGTAGCACTCTCGGGCTACTTGCTGATCTCCATAGATGGAACCTATCTTGCCATCATTACATATGAACTTCATCAACATGAGATGAGTTACTACCACCGATTTGGAATAATTCAAGGTTGGTCGGCCAAGGATGACATTGTAGGCTGCATATTTTGAACCACTAAGAACTTGACTTTCATATGCATGCATTTGRCCTCCTTTCCAATTCGGAGAGGTAGAACAATTGTGCCAACTGGCCAAAGTATTCCTCCACCAAAACCAATAATTYGATTATGGCATGGGATAAGGTCATCATCATTGTACTTAAGTTTCTAAAGGTATTCAAAATTGATAATATCGGAGGAGCTTCCCGTGTCAATGAGTATTCTTCGGACTCCCTTATCCGTGACCTTCATCTCTACCACGAGAGGATCATCATCAAGGGTGCTTACCTCCCCACTGTCTTTCTCATGGATAAGAATGTCAAGAAATGCATCTCCTTTGTCTTTGTCAAAGACCTTCACTTGTTGATGATTTCGGACATAATCTTTCTGCCCTTCGGCGGTAGGTCCACCGACGACAAATCCTCCAGAAATCATATGGACTATTTTTGAATTGGAGTTTCTTCATTTGGGGCATCATCGTTTGATGAGGGTTTCTTCAAAAATCGCTTAATTAAGTGTTTTTTCACCTTGCCTTGATGTGCTAGACGGTCCATGGTTCTTTGCAAAGTGAAGCAATCGTCAGTGACATGACCAACATCCTTGTGATATTTGCAGTACATGGACTTGTCACTTGATTCTAACTCTGTTTRGATTGGAGGAGGATCCTCGATGTTGACATCCTTACTAACTTCCTTGTACACTTGGAAGAGATCGTGTATTCAACCGTAGGTGTATAATTGAACTTCCTCTTTTTTCAACCTACTCCTCTTTTTAATGAGTCTTCCTCTTCGATGTTCCACGTCCCTGATCTCTTATGTCATTTCCCTTGGTTCGGTGACTCTTTCTATGATGGGGCTTAGAGGATGAAGGAGCTTCTTTTTGCTTTGTCTTCGAGATTGAACAGATTTCTTCCGCATGGATTTATGCCTCGGCTTCGCGGAGGATCTCATTTAAGTTTAGAAAATTCTTGCGAATCATGTCAAACTTGAATGCTCTATCATCACTCAATGAGCGTATATACGCTCACCAGCATGAGCGTATATACGCTCCCTATGAGCGTATATACGCTCACCATGAGCATATATACGCTCACCATGAGCGTATATACGCTCACTTTGTGCCTTCGCGCCTATAAATACGGCCTTGCCTCTCGAGTTTTGGACAACTTTCACGACCCAACACATTACGACTTCAGAAACTTTCGCAACCCCAGATATACTACGAGCATACCACAAACACTTTGAGCATACAACCGAGCCTCATCAGACATAGTCTCTTGTCCCATACACTACGCAGTTTCAAATACGAGTTTTCGCATCCTTTCGAATCGATTCGACGAACAAAATCAAGGTGTAACTCTGAGATTACCACCTAAGACATATTTTTCAATCTTTTTAAATTCCTTTTGTCTCTTTTAATCTGACTAATTATTATTACGAGTTTCAATTTAATTACACAATGTAGAAAACCGACTTTTGAATCATCTCATGTAAATATGTAAGATTGTTAATCACGTTTTCAAATTCGTTTCGTTAACACTTATTATTATAATATTATTTGTCACAATTTATTATTATGCATATCGTTATTGTCAATACTAACATGTTTTTTGTCTTTGTTAGCAATTCGATCAAAGGGCGTTTCCTTTTAGTTTTACTTTAACGATTGTTTATTTTGCAGAGACAAGGTGAGAAGGATACACATGTATATTTAGCTTTACTAACCTTTGTTTCATGTTTCATTTGTACATATTTTGTTCACACTTGTATATATTGCTTAAACAAGACCGGAATTCAATTTCTTACACATTAAAGTCAGATTAATCATGGACGACCGGTTTTCTAGGCACCTTGTTAACATTGACATAATTTCAAAGAGGTCACTTAGGATAAGTAGCTCACTATTTTGTTTCTACTAATAGTAACCTACTATTTTAGTAATATAATAGGTTAGTGCGCTTTCAAGGTCAAATCGATAGGCTACTTGTATTCATATTTATGACTTATGGAACTACAATGAGACCGAGTAGAGGCCGCTACATGCGGGCGGTTGGTGAAAGATCTAGTCCGTACCATGTCCCGAACCCACAATCTGGTTACTGGACATATCTGTGGGCCATTAGTTTGGCACCAATGTTTCGGGTCCGTGATTAAACCTGTATAGCACGGTGGGATCCCTCAATTCGACAACACACCCAACGCATTCACATGCGGATTCCATGGCTCAATTCCATGAACTGAACTGGGGTCAACACCCTTGAAGGGTGAAGCCCTACAGTTTTTGGGCGAACTTCACTGGGATAATCACCGTTAGGTGAGTAGACAGACTTTGAAAGTCTCGTAGTCTATTTTCATAATTAATGGATTGCGCATGCGTACTCTCGCATGGGTCACGTCTTAGGCTCATTGGTCTCATTAGGGCCATGTTCTATGCTCCGAAGACCTCCATAGGGGGGATCTTACCTTGGTCCACGTGGTTCTTGATCTGGCGTAAGGTCAATCCCATCCCGCCCCATGCCGCGTATGCACGTGTTACTGGATGCGTGTATTAAAGGGGTTTATCTCGGCCATACATTACCAATGTGTTGGTGAAATTGGACCCGTCTACTCTAGGCATGGATACCCTATTCAGACTAAACCAAGCCGCTATAGCTCACTATTAGATCCTGACTTAGTGAATAAATTGGTTTGTGTTTCAATCAATGTTCTTGTTAACATGTGACTCTTCATTCAGTACAAATTGCTTAACACCACCTAAACCAGTCTTAATCTATAGTTCAAGACATGAGTGAATGTCATTAGGCCCATTTCAAAATTCAATTTCAATCCAATTCAATTTCAAATTACAATTCAATTTCAATTCATTTCAATTTCAAATTCAATTCGATTTCAATCAGGAACCTTAAACCCGACCTAGGTCCCTATTCAACACTTTGCAAATTCATTCAATCTAAGAACCTTAATTAGGAACTTTGATTCAAGCTAGGTCCATTCAATTTCAAGTGGCTCTTTAGGCTAAGAGGTCCTTAATTCTGAAATAAGGCCCATCTTTAGGTTTGAATGCTTTCTCGAGTCTAGCACCTTAAATTAGAATTAGGTATAGCCCATTCAAGTCCAGTATTTCAAGTCCAGTTTCAAAATCAACACTCAAACTTTATCCATTTAAAAACCAGTGTCGATCCCACTAAGCGAGTTGTCGTCACATACCCCCGTATATAGGCCCAAGGGCAAGAAGCAACAAATCCACCTCACAAAAGCCAGTGTCTTTGACCCCCATCAACACAAAAAAAGAAGCCTAATCCATATCCTCCATTGGCCCAAACTGGGAAAAACATTAAAACACCACTACCATCAAAGCCTCATGAGTCACCCCAAGGTGCGGATCAATGATCCGTGCGGTCTTCTATAGATTGAWTCAATAAGAGTCRTAGTCCTAGCCAATTYATTCCTTTTATTTTTTGTTTTTTGTCTATGTCATTTAGGAAGTAATGCTTTCTATTTCAATTTAAATAAAATAAGCCTTTTCTTTTCTATTTCCAATTCTCTTGAGACTCTTGCCACTCGATGACCTCAAAAAAAAAAATAAAAAAATAAAAAATCAATCAAAAATCAATGGACATGCACAAGAGGCCCGCCTCTTTCATAGCTTCACAAAATTATTCCCTTCCCTCCATTCACCTCAAACAAAAGTCAAACATCCACTACAACCCCTTTGAGCTTATTGCCCGTTTTCTTTGTTAGCCACATCAAAAGTACCCTTCTATGACAAGCAAAGTTCAAAATAAAATTCAAAGTCTCTAAAGAAATATCAAAGTCAACTTRAAAATCAAGTGAAATCGAAGTCGGTATCTGTGGGGCTTCGCCCCGCCTTAGGGGGGCGTGACCTCAGCTTCAGTGTCATGGAGTTGAGCCATGGAATCCGCATGTGAATGCGTTGGGGTGTGT
>SNQN01009962.1:11193-23447 GCA_008642245.1 Bassia scoparia
GTTCGCAACAGATACTTGAAGTCAAGCAACGATGGTGTTTGACCAGCCTTGGACAGGCAACACTCTCAACATAGTCAAATTATCATTTTATATCAAAGACATGGAATCATGATAAAATCAAGTCACACATTCAACCAGCAATGAACTCCGCTTAGTTAAGACTTAATCCCTGAAGAAACATTATTAAAATAAACTCAACCCCATCCCCCAAAAACCAAAGAATAACCATAACAGATACCTAACTTAAACGGCAAAAACAGTTCAGGTACGCAAAATGCCCTGCGGAGATTCGCAGCAAAGCTCCAGTGCCCTTCCTTGTACTTTGTCTAGCAAATTATTCTAAAATCTCTTAACAACCTGAACAAAACGATGGGTTAGATTATGTAACGACAATTGTGTACTTGACTACACAAATTTCACAATTAATGGAGGGTTTTTGAGGCTGAGTGATTGTGTTCCAAGTGTAATAAGAATATTATTATCAGAATTTTCCGCAAGAATGGGCCACATAGCAATAACATCATTGACAACATTGCCCTTGCATACTTCAAAGATCATGATTTCAGGCAACGCTAAATGTTCCATAGAAAATCAAAATTGTGTTTTTCTCTACTCTAATGCCAAGACAGTGTGTTCGCTACGTGTCCTGAGACGGGACAGATTCGTCCTAGGAGCGCTTATAGTGAACCTTTCCCATACTCTCACCTTGCGTCTGGGACACATGAGCACCAGCTGCCCAATCATTAAATCTAGGGGTTGCAGGCAAAATGATTTCTCTACCAGACATTAACCTAATTAAGCTATCTTTTATTATTAAATATAAATATACAGCTTGTGTGATAAGAAAAAACTTCAATAACTCAAACCCAAATTGATGCACACAGAAATGATCATAATAAAGTCACAACAAAACAAGCCTACCCAATACCATCCTGCGCTCACTTTCCCAACTAAAGAAAACGCCAATCAAGGAAATGAATTATATTAAAAAATTAATAATTACCAAGTTTTCTTTGACCCCAGGAGAGTCATTCCCCCCGCTTTGCTAATGAAACTGCAAGCTCCAAAAATTGTTAAGCGGCCAAACACCATGGAACGCATTCAAGCACAAAAATTCATAGTTTTGACTCCAATATGCAGATACATCTCCAAACAGATAATTCATACCTGACACTAACAAATGTACCAATTGTAGCTTCATTACTGTGGCTAACAAAACTTGACCTCGTCTTTACAGCAATAAAAACCCCAACAAGGAAAGCCTCAGCAGTTTAAAAAAAATAGGATCCGGAGCAATACGATTCTTGTAAACGTGTTGGCTGTCTCCATCATATACAAACAAAAGGCCAAGCTCGTATAATTACATTCTCAAACCCATAATGACGATTATCTGCCAGAACACAAATCAAACACTCGGTTAATTAAATTAAACTACAAAACTACCTGAGGTTGCAGCACAGTATTATCAGGTACCCTTCATAGATACAGAAAGTCCGTCTGCAAAAAGCGAGGAAGAAGAGATCTGCCTGTTTCTTGCTGAAACCAGGCTTTCCCTGAAATGAAATTGCCACTGTATCATTCAGCTTATACATCTGATTTTAGGATATAGACCATGCCAAATTTAATAACAAGACATTCAAGTCCATTATCTAACTATCACTTGGAAACTATAAGAGCTTGCAAGTATGAGAAAAGGTAGTGTTAAAGATTCTAACTATTTAGTAATAAATCGACAGAGCCGAGAACGGCGAAAATTTGTTTAGATTATTACACTACATACATCACAATACAAACTATACAAAACCGTTAAATAATAAACAAATTATCCCATTAAGAAAATTCCCTCCAACAATTAGCCTAATTTAAACATCCGAACTCGGGACTAACAGCATATAATTCTCAGAAAACTACCAAAAACTCCCTACCAGGCTGAGGCATCATTCTTTCACATGCAATTTTAATAAGTTGTCCAGTATTAGAGTTTTGCTGCAAAGTCAGATAAGAGTTTTTAAGACCATTTCATTTCCAGGACCATATACGATACTATAGAAGAGAAGCCAGTAAGTAATATATAAGACCAGAAAAACATAATAAAACAATAACTAACTGAAACTGCAAATAAGAAAATGTTAAAAAGAACATAAGAAGTCCAAATCCAAAGAGAGAACCTTGAATTGAGCTAACAAGCAACAGCCGCCCCATGCAGTAAGGCTTGACTCACGCTGTTGATCCACTGAGTACAGCTGCATGTTCCCTTTCACTCAATTTAGCCTCAATGCAATGTCATTTAAAAATAAATGAAATAATTCCATGAGTAAAAGGAAACACAGATTGGCATTTATGGTTGGGAGTGGGAGTGCAAGTGCAGGGTAGTTGATTATTTATTGTTTGACAAGTTGCGTCTCGTTAATGGCGGCAGGACTGTATTACAGTACTATATATCAGCAATACAAAAATACCCTACCTCAGGAGTCCTGGGAGCGATCCAATCAGAACCACAAACCATTTCTCTCATGGATCACACGGTAATTTGATTATTTGATTGTTTTGACAGTTTGCAGTGTCGCTCAAACATTTTCACAGGCTGGAATCACCCTAAAACAAAACATGTAGAGTTTAAGGAAAATTTGCCCACAAGTAAAAAAACTAACAAAAACAAAAAGAACTTATATCGCCAAACACAAACCCTTACCTTCAATTGACCGAGTGTGTAAACAGGAGTTACTGAAGTTAACAAGACCCAAAAATCTTAGGGCGTTATCCATTTCCAAAGAAACCTGAGAAACACAGCAGTAAAACTGCCTTGTACATCTCCAAACAGGAAAAGTGGCAACTGACACCTGGACACTAAATGCTAATTAAAAACCAAAGAAAATCAGATCACCATCTCTGGCATCTGATGGGATTTCTAATCTTGCTTTTGCTTCATACTCAACCTGAATATTTCACACACTGCCATGATCATGCCCTATTTCCCAGTCGTACCCCGAAAAGTGTGAGCCTTGCTTATGATCAATATCTAAAGATAAAACCAAAAAAAGGATCCCAATCGCAGCCGGTGAAATGCGAAAACTTTTTCATAATTCTGTCAGGTTTCCCCTCGCCGTCACAACCTCCCAATTTTTCGTCGTCTATAAAACGTGATCACATTTCAAAACTAATATCTATTCTGCCATGTTAACATGAGGCCAAAAGACTCTTGCACATTGCCTTTTATGAGTCCGCTGTCTGTAAAATCCGTAAATGTGACGCATAGCAGAAATCAGTTTCCTTCTCATGTATTTTTTCTAATTCACTGAAAATCTTAAACTTTGGCCCTGTCACATGGAAGATAGAAAAGTGGAAAACGAAGGGCTAGACAAAAGTTCATAATCCATACTATAAAGGGGCTATGGATTACTAAAACACTGAACACCCCATGTACTCTCTAGTATGATGCGATACCTTCTCGTGGCTTGCCGACCCTTTGCTACCAACAGCTTCGAATGAATTCGACACAGGAGAGGGATACCCATAGCAATTGAAAACCACACATGCTCACGACGCAAGTTGATACAAAAAGATTCATTAAGACATTACATTAAGCCTTATAAAAAACAGTCCGAAATATTGCGCCACATGACTAGAATTTCATCCCTAACCGCTCAAGGGAACAATTAAATTTTCCCATCCCTGAAACCAAGCAACTAAGCTATAAACTCGCCCACCATAAAGAGCTCCTACATTACGTCACTCAACACCTTAACTTGTTTCGAACTTCTCTAAATGATCACTAATCTACAACTCCAAAAGCAACACGAAAGACTGCAACCCTCTAACAAGGTATGCATTAAGATCCGCCATTTCCATGAGCCTATGATGGACTTAACACTTGTTAAAAAATGAACCGCGCAGTTATATCCTATAACACCCAACTACTGAAATAAGAAGCTTTAGCCAGTTCCCACAAAGCGGAAATCTGTACGTACCTCCACACGGATTCAACACATACCACAGCCTATAAAGCTCGTCATCCTGGACCTACAGCAAGCGCTTCACTTAACCACCAAACCCCTTCTATCTCACGGCGCGATACCCCAAAACCTGGCACATATAAGCACCATAAATTCACGCGCCAACACTCTGCTGCCTGCAAAATCCATCAATTTTCAACGCTATCATAGGCTGTGGAATTGCCCCACTGAATCACGACCGAAAGCAAAAAGCTCATCCCGCGTAATACTCATCTAGACACTGTTCATAAGATCTGCACAAGCATACACTCTAAAATAAGTTCACCTAACAATGCGAATAACAAACCAACAAAACAATATATGCATATTATGAACAAAATTCTTGATCTCTTCACGACCCCAATAGTTAATATATGTGCCTATCACTTAATACCTATGACATAATGAGGAATGCCACAATGACATTCGATACTACCCGATACGAAGAGTCTTAAGCATGAATGCCAAACCTAAGTGCCTATGCCTTCCTCATAGTAATGGTGGGCTACAACTCCTCACTTCAACAAGTCATCTCACGGGTCCATTCATGCTTTACAAACAACATATCAGCCCCCGCAAATCACATCTCATCCACATCCACACCCTTTAGACCGAGCATACATCGCACCCTTGGTCACTCTCATTAATCCGAATCCCCGTAAGGCTGCCTACCAATTTGCGACCCATACTCCAGAAGTAATAGCGCGAACAGCGCTAGTGGATCTTAGCGCGAACTTTCACAAGGGTTCTCACTGAGTTCAACCCTCTCTCGTAGCCCTGTCGACGTACAACTCTGAGTTCGCAAAAATCGTTTGCTACGACATTCTCCATAAAAAACGTAGCTCATAACCCGGTTCTCGGCGTCAATAAGAGAACAATACCCTGTGTACAGATCTCTAGGGTTTGATGTCTTCAATTACGGTACCTTCCTCATCGATTCCGAATGGACTGTTGTAAGCGCTCTTCACGGACAGCGCGCAATCCATCAAAAAGAGACACAAAATACACACTACCGACAAGAGTTTAGGTCGTGCACTGCTTCTCCACCACCTCCCCATCCTATGCTATTAGCTTTTTGTTATCGGACCCTTCATTGGCTGTTCATAGTGCCCGCCAGAATCCACTGAGTAGCTCCTGCAGAGCTAGTTGGGGCCTGAATATTCGTGTTCCCCACTCTCATTTACTAGGTCCACTGCCTCTCCGCCACCCAGCATATCATTATACAGACTGCACTACTTGTCTTCTCCATAGATCCATCATCTCCGGCACCTTTTCATTAGCCGTTTTCATGTACGCATTTGCATCATCCACCACTATTTCAGGAACAGCCAGTATTCAGGAACTGCTTTCCACATTTACTGTTATATGAAGAAAACCAAAAAAATTATTCACGAACACACACATAAAACTTTTTTCCAGTAACGAAATCGTAGAACGCATACTCCAACACCGGATTTGAAACTTGTTATTTTTAAACACAGCCCCACTACGGTTCTTATGCTAACTTTGCCTGCGATTTCATAGTCCATACCGCTGTCCAAGGGGTACACGACTATATCAATCCCAGGAACACTCCCTCCCGGAATTGGCGATCGTAAAGAAGCTCTAATTCACATCTCATAACCCCACCCCCCTACTGGTGAGAGAACTCTCACATTTTTATTACAATCCATGCAGAACCTCCTATTCCGCCTCCGGTTACTAGCACAACCACACTTATTCCTAATTTTTTAGCCAGTAAAACCATTACTATGCCGTTGGCATACACCACTTACCCTTGCGTCCAGCTGCCGCTTTACGCCAGTAACCTTACCAGTTACGAACCACTACGCGAACTCTAAGCCCTTCCGTTTCCTCCTAATAAAATCCGGCTCTTAGCTCCATTCCCGCCTCACCCCTCCCATCAACCCCTCTACCCACCACGGTGTCCTTCCATACTCGTACTGTCTGCCGCGATCGTAATCGTGTAGTGTGTGCTCCAGAGTGTGCGGGGCCACACGACTAACTATTATCACCACCTTGCCTACCGCCATTTTGCAATAAAGTTTCTCAGAGGAGCTGCGACGAAGGCGCACTGAAAGATCACCACCAGCCATTCCTATAGCGATTCTTTTCTCTCCAGGGCTTACCCTCCACAGCCCAAGCAGTTGCGTAAAAACTTAACGCACCCTAGTCCGGGTGCCCCAAAACAGTCCACACTCACTCCCTATCAGGTTACTCCTCACCATATATGCCAATGCGTTACACATAATCCCTTAGCTCTGACATGCCTGGTGCCTCCTAGTCCATCGGAATTGACACATGATCGGATGACCAAACGAGCTTCTCGCCCATTTACAATGATTTTCAAAAGCACAAAAATAGACCCAGCTAATGTCAAACGATCTAGACAAAACTTAACTTAATTACACACATCTATATTAACAATAACATCTTTATGCATGGCTAGTTAAATCATTCGCAAAAGTCTCATATACTAACTGCCACCTTCTCAACCATCATCAATAATTTTACATACTCGCCCACTAGATCTGTTTCTTACAAAATACATAGTAAAGACAGTTTATCGACTAATTTTCACCACGCATTGCTTTGAATCATTATAGACAAGTACCATCAATGTCCCACACCCGCCCTAGCGTGGAGCATAGCTTATCGCGTAAAGTCACAAAGCTGCCCGGAATGACAAAATCCCTTTCTTCTGCCAAACTATACCCTTTCAAAACATAGCCCAATAATAATAATCAAATAAATCCCCTGGGGACAATATCTGTCGCTTGCCACATAAAACTCCCGGTGTAACTAACCCTCAATTCAATACTAGTTGCTTTGCGCCTTTTCCATATGATAGTAGAACTGTAAAAGTGTAACCCAGAAAATGGCGTGAGTCTCTCACCCTCAACCCATGACGTCAAAATACCGACGCATAACATCACAGTAGCGCTGGTGTACAACGAGACAACCTCTCCCCGCTTAATATAGGAAAGACATTAACAGAAATTCCATGAAGTGAAATCCCCAACCTTTTCCTGAGACTGCTCATTCTCCCCTACAAATCCCTGCACCTGTACTCCTATTTCGCCACAACCTACCCTCGCGAAAGCCATGAAATCCAGTTTCACGCCTTTTGGTTGCATAATTCTCCCTAAAATGCTACTAACCATGAACATGTTATTCACTGCCCTACCCAGAATGTACAGTTCCAGCCTTTTAGCTTTTCTTAGACCAGTGTTAATTGTGTACCCCTATTGCTTATGTATTTTAATACTTCCTAATCAAATTAAAAAATTAAACGTAATCAATAACGCACCTCCCACCCTCAGTCCAACCCCTGCCCCTGCCTCTAGTCTTCCTCCTCTTACTCCCCCTCAACGAGATCCTTCTACGACACAAACACCCTCACTCACCACCGGCGGTACCCAAACGTCCCAAGTGACCCCCAACCCTCTGGCAAATGCAGCCGCAAACCGAAACAAACCACCAAGCTAAACCTGACCACCATACACTGCGAATCATTCTCCGCCACTCCCTGTGAATCCCCTGCTATCCCGCGCCTGTTCAATACGCGTTAACGTTGGCCCAACGCGACACCCACACGACAACGTCCTCTTTCATCCCTGCCAGGTAGGACCCACCACCTACATGCCGTACCGACCAGCCAGGACATACCCGCGACCCACCACTCTCTAGAAATCCCCTAATGCCGTCACCACTTTTCGCAAGTGCCCTTCTAAATCCCCCAAGATCCCTACGCACCGAATCGTCTAACCACCACCTCCACTCCCCTGCGCAGACCAACGCGACATCCACTTCGAATCCCCTCACACGAAAACCCGATGCTGACAGAATCCGCGCCTTTCCCTCTTTTTTCGGACAGCGCTCTTGTAACTCAAACCCATTCAAATTGGATTATTCCGAAACGAACTTCCCAACAACGAAATTAACCAAGGGGTTATTGATTGAGCACTCCAATTTGGGATATCGATTGGTTCGAACTTACAAACACAGTGCCAGGTTTGATTTGCTGGATAATAGGAGTGGATGCGAATCGACGTTTATGACTCGCCTGGTGCACAAATGGTTAGTAATACAGTACACTACTTGGTTGCTACGAAGGCTTTGGCTACGGGTGACTGATTGTGTGTGCGAAGACGTATCGGATAGTACAACTGAGGCGGAGCGTGGAATGTGTGTTTGTGGGTGCATTGTCACCAAATTCTGCGCAGAGCATGCAGCTGAGTAGTGAGAAGTAGGTGCTTGATCTGTTAAGTTTCGCTTTGTCGGAATTACGCCCGGTGGTGGTAGCGGGATTGGAGCGTTGGAGCATGGCCGAAAGAGTGGCATAAAATATGAATTATCCAGCTGTTTTTTTCCTTCAGTTGCGTTATATATTTTTATCGACACTTAGTAAATACAAAAAACCATATAACACATGAAAGTACATGTGCGAGTGTGGTATAATTACACTGATCAACACAGGGAAACCATTCATACTCCTCACCCCTGAATAAAGACTCAGTTTCATTTCAGTCGGATAAACAAAGTATAGCACCGAAGCTTCTGCGTATTTCATTTTTGTGTAATTTCTCAGTAAAAGACACTCGGACACCATATCTTTGAGGGGACCGCACCACAAAATAAGGTTAGCCAGAATCCCTAATTCTACCCTATTCTCTTTTACTCCTAACAAAACAACATCTAAAATCATCACCTACATTGAAAAATGAAATTACGACCACAAATATTCCTAAAGCCCATACCTAACTAAACCCACATATCAAGCCCAAATTGCTCATCTTCGTGACCATACCAATGAAGATAAAGCTAGCTCCACTAGACATCCCCACCTACAAGCAAGCAGCACTCTCCAATCTAAACAAAAGACATTTATTCCTAATCACTAATCTTCGTACAAATATTACTGTGTCACAACTTTACAGCATTATCTTATCTCATACAGCACACAAACCACTGTCATATGCCGATTGAATCAACCTCCAGCACCACTGTCTTTGAAAAGTAACCCCAAAAAAAACGACCATTCCAAATCAAACACAGGCAAAAAACTTACATTCTATTAGGACCAGACATTCCCTAAGCAAGATCTTGAAAAGCATTAATTCATCAAGTGTGCGGAGTTAACTGAAGCATCATCGGAGCTCCTACGACCCAAATTCACATCATTTACTCGCCAAGGCCGATTTAGAGTGTCACTCTGGCTCGTCCAAGTGCCCACCGCGGACAAACCCCAAAATCAATAATAAAGCGCAACACCCCTCTAAAACTTAGATAATTTATGATAATATTGCTACTAAACACCTACTGTCCCCTTACAATACTAACATTTAAACCACATAATTACAACTTATATAAAATTCGAAATTTTCCCATATTATTAACACTGTGATCTCGATCACCATATGCTGACACCGTAACATTTCCACATTCCTTATCAGCTCTTACCTCGCGAACACCCCGGACCCAGCACCAGAGCTCGCTCCCCTCCTTAAATCCTCCCTCGCCATCAACACCGAACATTAAACTTACCTTCCTCTTTTTCAATCGCCCGAATGTGGGGTGGATTGCAGTCAACCCCCGACTGTGTCTATATATTACCAAAGATATCATCCACCAAAACCCTTCCCAGAAACTTCTTCTGATCCGCCAAACCATTACATCGATAATAGATAATACGACTCTCCAACAAACCAATCGACGACATCACAAAACCCCCTCAACCATATTCTGTGAGAACTTCTCGCGCCCCATCGGTTGCATGCGGTCACATGAATTGCAGTTACCCGGCGCAAGCTGCATCTTAGAGCGCCAATGCAAAAAAACATCAGCGACGTAAAAAGTGACATTGGCGTTCAAGCTCGAATAATACGGTAATTACAGTATCCGAAAGGCGAACAGAAATGCGAGCGTGAGCATAAGTTGCTGCGAAATTAGTATGGACTTCATATCGAGTAAAAGACGATTCGGGGAACCATGAAAGACTATGCAGGATACAATTACTATGAAAAACACCAAAACACTTATAATACACTCAAAAAAAAATAAAACAAACGATATAAATGGTGGCAATAGAAATTTTTGAAATAAACACAGTACCTTCCAAACCCGAGAAATACTGTGTATGCACTGTTCAATGAGAAGCTTCGTTGATCCCAAACGACATATAAAGGTCCAAACATGAGTGAACCGCCCCCCTCCACTCCCACTCTATGTATTCTGTGAGGAATCAATTGGATAGATCTATACACAAAAAATTGCAGAGCATGCAATATCAATCCACAAAGATATCAGAGAAATAATCGAGCACCTCATAAACGTCAATAGACTTATTATCGTTCGCGAAAAAATTTGACAAAGTTTAACTCATTATTATTTTATAACCTATTCGTTGCTTCTAATCTGCAGTGGGCCACTAGTTATATATCAATAGTCCTCTACCCATTGCAGTATTTATTTATCAACCATAAAGACAAAGCACACTTATACCTAACCATTATCCATATCATCCGCCTCAATTGTATCAATTTAATAATAAACCATCGTCATAATTGTATTCAGATTCGCCATGGGACTGCAAGCCACTGGGTTGTCCTGGTATCGACCTATTCAATAATTCAAGCACGTGTCTCTTTGGGACCTATAGGTCCGAGACAACCCCACCTTGTAGCGCTAATTAATTCTAGAAACCGTGTACTCTAACCTAATTTATTCAAAGTTCAAACAACTAATTTATAATAATATCTGGTTATAGATCATAACTATTCAATATAAATCAATCTGTTTTTAAGCTATTCATATTCATTGACAAATATTACATTATGTACCAAATTTATTTTAGAACTCTTATTAGTTAGAGTTTCTTTATTAAATTTTGCATTAAAGATACTAACTCGGTTATGAACCCTACTCGCTACGGGTGCCAGACCTAACTATATTTACTATTGATATACTTAACTACATTTATATTTACACATTTATCTATCTGGTCGATACAGGTTGAAATGAAAAAAAAGGTACTAAGTGTAGATAATCACACTAAGTTAGTCTTCAAAAATGTAAGACATAATGATAATTAAATACTTAAAGGCAATTAACTAAAACACATTGAATTGGCCTGCAGGCAACAGGTAGGCACCTCATGGCTTGAAAATCACTTCCAAAAGAAAACTGAAGGGGCAAATCTTGATGAGTGTCTTTCTGTCTCTTTTGATCCATAATCTTAGGTCTCTCCTTATGGACTCACAACCATGCGTTAATAAGTTTTTTATAAACTCGGGAAAGCTTATTACATTTGGTTGAATGGTCTGGCACGTAAATGACATCTTGCTGAGGAGCTAACAACCTCCACTTTAAAGGACATATAATACTGGTAATAGGCTGTCCTGCATAAATGGAACTATTATTAAAAAAGAACTGTACTATTCTTCTTGCTATGAATACAACGTTCCTAACACTTACCAGAATTTAGAACTCAGCTTGCCGACCCTTGTAATGAACAGAAGGGATACCATAGCATACATTCAAGGAGCTACAAAAGATCATTTAAGACATTAATTAAGCATTATAAATTGAATGAAAGATCAATAAAAGCTCAAATTAAATTCCCACCACTTACTTATAAACTTGCCACTCATAAGGAGGTCCATAATTACAACCTTTACTGTTGCGATGTTCAAATTTTACAGCAACCTGCAACCCAAAAAGGTAAGCAGCATTTATTCCTTGTGACTCCAAAATGCAAGTAAGCTATACACCACAATAGAATAACAGAACTTACCTCGACAGCATGACCAAATAATACCCCATTTAAATGATTAAAGCACAAAATAACCTAGCTAATTTAATGAAACAAACTAATATACACATTTTAAACAATCTATTATCACTTATATGCAAAGTATATAATTACCCACTTCTCAAACTCAAATTCTACTCYCCAGATTTTCTTAAAACAAGAAAGCATGTTCTAATTCAGATTGCTTTAAATATATACAAGTACATTTCAAACAGCATACTGATTCCAATAAACAAAGTGGACAGTTTTTTTATATCACCCCATTAAAATTAATTCTCCCTGAAAAATGTGACTGTATAACTACTTATCTCATTAACTTTCATTACTTGTAAAGTAACAAAAACTGCTCATCCATGACTCAAATAGACTAAACATCCAGAAATTTACAAACCCCATAAAATATAAACAAAAAAAACCTACAAATTTGAAGCAAACATCCGATGCCATAT
>SNQN01009964.1:4594-23439 GCA_008642245.1 Bassia scoparia
AAAATGAGAGAAAATTCAACACTTCATCACCCAAATTCCCAATTTCTGGAAACCAAGTTGAAGAATTTGGAGTTCCAACTCCAATCTCTCACTTGGTAGCTGCAATTTTGTCTGTGATAAGGAGAATTTGAAGGATTTGAAGCCTGCCTTAAATTAAGTGCCAGTGTTCCTGCCCTTCAATTAGTCAGGTAATTCCTTTATTCTTGCTTGAATTTAACTTGCATGTCTACCATTTGTAGTGGTTTCTTGATTTTGGCTGGTGTGGTTTGTGATTTTTCTTGTTTTTCTTTCCTTTTCCTTTGCTTGGGTCGATTTGTGTATAATGTCTGAAGAATATAGCGATTCCCAAAATATGTTTGAGAATTCCCCAAACTTGACTGATGATGAACCAAGTGAGGATTCCCAGCCTTTAATTAGGAGGACAAGAAGCCTATCTTCTACAAGTGAACCTCTAGGCCAAGTACCTCTGATCCCTCACCCACCAGACCTAGCAGTAGTACCCGTTCTTTATCTAGAGGGACAAGAGTAGCTGGATATGCAGGTGCTGCCCTTAGACTGTAAGAGGAGGAAATACAATGGGCTGTGTCCATTTGTTTGAAAGAGGAGATGGATAGGTGCCTGGCCTTAATTGCACAGGAGGATGAGCAAGTTGGACCATCCATGGACAGGTGGTCTAGGGCCAGGGCAAAAGCTCTCAGGGATGAGAGAGGAAAATTCAGGAATACCAGGTTCCTGGATCTTGACAACCACCATTGAACCTCAGTTAGATGGGCTGATTTAAAGGAGAATGATGGTCCTGCTCATACTGCCCTAGAAAGTGAGTTCCTCAAGAAGGCCTATGATAGGAGGTATGATATTAGGGCTAGTGAGTTATATGGGTTTGGGTCCAGCTTTGGATACTAGTTTAAGGTTCCAACCCCTCAGATAGAGCCTACTCACCACCCAGATTCAGAGTTCTTGTCTACACAGCCCATCTGGATTAGGAGTTAGGTTTCCTCTTCACCCATTCATGGTAGAGCTGTTTGACCTATGGGGAATCAATTTGTCCCAACTTTCCCCAAGTGTTGTACAAAGGATCATGAGTTTATCTGGGTCTGCACCTTCCTGGAGTTGGAGATGTCTAGCAAGGTGTTCAGAACCTTGTTCTAATTGAAGGCTTACAGAGCGAGGGACTCAGATCAAAACTGGCTAGTACTCCCTTGAGGTAGGTAAGGGGGGCAATGAAACATATGCCACCTCCTACCCTTTGGTAGGGGGGTTGAAGAAGTGGATATAGAAATGGCTGGGGCATAGGGTTCCCTTACATGAGAACCACCCCTTCCTATACCAGGCCAGGACTAAGTTCACAAGGAACAAAGCCTTGAAAAGGAAAGCCTTGTCTCCCAAGAGCCTTACTACAGAGAAAGAGATAGCCACTTTTCAGTAGTTTCCAGCCTATGGAGCCAAGTCTAAGGGGAAAAGTCATGTACCTAAAAACTGGCTACCTCATTTTAACCTTTTAAAGGTTGAACTATACCCGGCTGATGGCGGTTTGAGTAGGAGGATTTCCAGAAGTAAGTCCTATTGAACTGATGTCTAACTAACCCTTTGGCTCTTTACTTGCACTTTTACACTTTCATGCTTTATTGATTTAATTTTGTGAACTAACCAAATTGCATTTTGTTGTGTATGCAGTTGAGGCGCTTGGGAGACTGGGCTGGTCTATTTTGAACATCAAGAGGACTCCAACTGGGAACATTACTGCCACCTCTCCAGAATCTGGTGTATTGAGAGATCAGATTGTGACTCTTGACAGTTTAGTGATTGAACCAGAGGTGTTTGATCAGCTTGTGAGGACAAAGCCTACAGACCCCTGGACAGCAGAGAGCTTTCATCAACACTCTACCAACATGTCAAGTAGCACATCTGGGGCTGGTCAAGGGAATTTGCAGGCTGCTGGTGCCTCCCAAAGGGAATCAGAAGAAGGAAATAGAGGAGATGAAACACCAATCACCCCACATGGTGGGAGACTGGGAGGAGATCAAGAGCTCCCACTCCTACAAGGAGTGGTGGCAGTACCACATCTGGTCCTGGCTCTAGACTGACCGGAAGCAGTCTTAGGGTTCCACACTTTGGGGCGCTAAGGAGCACCATTTCCCCTCCATCCAGGAGAAGCCCATCCCCTATTCAGGGTGGCAGGGTTGCCCAGAGAGGAGGTGTGTCTATGGTTATTCCTGCTGGCCATAGGCCTAGCCTTGGGGGTCAGTCTTCTCAAGTCTTGCAAGATCCTCAAGACCAGCCAGGTGACAGAGGAAAGAGGAAGATTGATGCTGTCGTGTCCATTGACAGTGATGAGGAGGATGAGGCTAAGAGAAGGAAGGCTCAAGAGGATATTGGCTTCCAGGTGGCCAAGGAGATTTAGGAGGCAGAATGGAGCTCTGGTGGAGGCAACCTGCAGGGCATGCCTGGCATGGGCTAGATGAGCAGATTTGGGCACTGGTATTCTGAAGCCGGTGCAAGTACCATCTGCTCAACTGCTGCAGCCCTGCCAGTGAGGATTGGAGCCTCTGGCTTTGTGCCTGCTCAGGTCATTCCTTTTGCCAGCCTGGCCCCTGTTGGCACTCTCATCACCTCTACTTCAGTAATAGCAACAACATCAACTACAACAACCACAGCAACAACAACAACAACGACAACTGCAACAGCTACAACAACAGTAGCAACAACGACATCACCAACAGCAGCAACAACAACAAAAAAAGCAATGACCACCTACAAGTGATCTGACTTACCAGTATCATCATCATCAGGACCATTTTATGGTGCAGCCCCCATTCCACTTGTAGTAAGGTCTGCCTTTGGAGAGGCTAGGACCTACCCCAACAAAGGTTTGGATGGGGCCAACTTGGATGAGAGCAGCCTGGTTTCCAAGAACCTGCTTTTCCATGCCATATCCCCTTATGATGCTCCCATCATGGAGAATGATAGGGTCTCCAACCAGCTCTTTGAATATCACATGGCTCAGGTAGGATCTTTTGTTCCGAAATTTCCAAGTTTAGTTAAACATAACCTTTCTGAAATATTTGAAGCTAACCCTAATGTTCACCTGTTGCTTTTTGTGTAGGCCATTAAGTTTGGGTTGATCACCTCACTCAACTTTTAGGGCTTGACCCATGCTCGCTCTGGCCTTGCTCTTAGGACCAAACAAATTGAAGGGAAACTCTTGGCCCTTAAACAGAACTATGAGCACTTAAAGAGAGACTCCAACACTGAGATTGAAAAGGTTCAGGGTAATCTGAGGATTGTCCATGGCACAATTACCAAGCTGGAGGAAGAAAAGAACAAGCTCATTGAAGCAAGGGACCAGGCTCAAAGGAGTAAGGAGCTGGCTGAGCAGAGGGTCACAGGGCTGCTTACTGAGCTCAAGGATGAAAAAATAACTCTGGAGAACTCCTGACCAGGAGAGGAGGAGCATGGCAAGCATTGATGAGCAGGTCCAAAAGCTGATTGATGAGCTGGCTGCCCTGAAGGATGATAGGCTTAAGATGCAAGAGGATCTAAACAACCACTTCTACTACACCTGGTTAGTCCGCTATAGGTGTGCCAGGCATGTGGACCTAAAATTAGACTGGTCCAAAATGGAGGAAGCATTAGAAGCTGGCATTGGTGAAATAAGCCCCCTAGGTGAAGTGTTGCCACCCACTCTAGCAGAGTTCTTCACTCCCAACATTGGTGATCAGGTGACTGAGCACACTGAGGATGTTGGTTCAGAAGACATGCAAGTAGAGAGAGGTATTGAACTACCTTTCCTTGACAACACACCAGGTCTTGATGACTTGGTTCTGGTCATAAACATGGGAGATGATTTTGTTTTAGGCGATGCTAATGATCCCATCAATCTCCAAGGGGCAACTCCAATGACTACCAGCTCTGCTCAGATTCCACTGGCTGAAAATCCTCTAGCAGCCCAGAGCACCAACCACGAAGAACCAGTTGTGAGAGAAGTGGCCATGCAGGAGGCAGACAAGGAGGTGGAACAAAGTGCTGGTGATGAACCCAGACCTACTTAGGTGGCTCACCCTAGAGATGATCAAGAAAGCAAACACCAGGAGGGTGAAAATGCAGGAGAGCTCAATAAAGAAGGTGATGCAGCTGAGGGGTCCTAGCTAAATGCCTCTGCATAGGAACTCGGGTGGCTACCTGGTGATTCACGGACTTCTTGTAGTGGAAGTTCTCCTGATCTGGCTTAGTGATGTACCCTTTGCTTTTGTTTCTGCCATGTCTTAGCCCTTTCATCCTTATGTCTTTAGCCTGCTTTTGTATGCTGCATTATGAAAACAATATTCCATCTTGTGTGAACAATATTTGATCATGTTTGTAATTTGAAAACAATTGGCTACTGGCCCTTGACAGGGCCCTCCTTTGGAGCTTGAGCCAAGCAGCCACCAGTTGTAATAGTTTGCCCATAAGGGCAGTATTTTCTTAGATCTTGAAATATTTTGGATAATGGTTTTATGAATTGCACTATTTATGCTATAGTATGTACAAGTAAATCCAGTATTTGTTTAAATTTCTGGCATTTAAATGCCTTGATATTATTGACATGTATAGGCCTATCAACCAGGTTAATGGTACCAGGGGTACTAGCTGTCCCCCCAAGACTTAGGTAAATTAATATGTGAAAATATTAATTACAAAAGTTTTATACTTGGTGACACATACATCTAACTATTTTATGTGTAATAATATGTCAATTGTTTGTGTAAATAATTAACTTGCCTTGTTGTATAAAACAAAAAATGCATGTTTTCAGTCAAACCTACCAGGGATGCAGATACCAGGCCTACTAGTTGCCCCCCCTCCCCCAAAGACTTAAGTGATTTAATATATATAAATATTAAACACATAAGTGTTGGAAATTGAGTTTTTGATGCAGAGATAACTATGTAAAATTATTTGAGGTAAATAACCCCTTTTAGAAAATTTTAACATAAGTTAAAACCAAAGACATAATCTTATGGCACCTAGCTTTGTGAAAAGAGCAGGATTTTACCAGGTGACATAATCATCTTGGTACTTGTTTGCAATGAAGCAGGGTTTTCATTAGATGACATAATCATGCTGACACCTTATCTCATGAAGAATAGGATTTTTACCAGGGGACATAATCATCCTGGTACCTGGTTATGTTGAACTAGGATTTTTGTCAGTTGACATGATCATGCCGACACCTTATCTCATAAAATTAGGATTTTTACCAGGCAGCTCTTCACCAACCTAGTACCTGACTCGAGTAAGTAGGATTTCACCATATGGCTCTTCACCAGTCTGGTACCTAACTCTGTAGAAAGAGTAGGATTTTGACCAAATGGCTCTTCACCAACCTGGTACCTAACTCTGTAGAAAAAGTAGGATTTTTGATGTATTTATTTCTATTGAGATGAAATACTTTACAACTTAAATTACTAAAAATAAAACACTAGAAAAAAGAAAAATTACAACCAAATGGCCTTAAATTGCCTTTCATATATAATTACACAATAATTACATGGTTGACTTTCATAATTTACACAGTAATTGCTATAGAATAGGTACAAGCATTTTCTGAAGAAATATTTCCAATGTAATTGACCAAACTAAGCATGGTACCTCTTGAGTTGATCTGCAATCCAAATGTTGGGCAGCTCAGTGCCATCAAGCTCCATGAGTCTGTATGTTCCAACCATACTCTGAGAATGGATCTGATATGGCCCTTCCCAGGTGGCTGCCAGTCTGATATGGTCACTCTCTGATATGGCCACTCTCTGCATATAGGCTGCCAGTCTTGTTGCTGCATTCTCTCTTAACTCATCAACCAAATCTAAGCATTTAGTCAAGGTCTGCTCATTTTGAGGTTGGTTGTATTTAGAGAGTTTAAGGGAGGTAGAGCCGACTTCAATAGGTATCAGTGCTTCATTTCCATACACAAGAGTATAAGGTGAGTGACTAGTTGATCTTTTGACAGTGGTCCTTAGTGACCAGAGTGTGCTTGGAAGTTCTTGCAACCATAAACCCTTTTTATCATCCAGCTTTTTCTTCAAACCATTCAAAATCTGCTTATTAGCTGCCTCTGCCTGCCCATTTGATTTTGGGTGGCAAACTGCTGAGAGTGCAATCTTGATCTTGAACTGTGACAACCAAGCTTTCAATGGATCATTGACAAATTGCTTCCCATGGTCAAATAATATGACGACAGGAATGCCATACCTGGTTAGTATGTTCTGCCATAGGAATTTCCTGACATCCTTCTCTGAGATGTTGGTTAGTCCTTCAACTTCAATCCACTTGCTAAAAAAAATTAGGGATGCAAACGGGGCGAGGCGGGGCGGATATTGCAATTCCTATCCCCATCCCCGTACCCATCCCCGTGGCGGGTATTTCTTTTATCCCCATCCCCGCCCCATGACCCAGGTGGGTCTCCATACCCACCTCATACCCGCATTCGCCTCCCCTCTACCCGCTAAAATCCCCACCTAAGACCTACGTGAAATCCCCACAAGGCCACAAGACATGTAACTTAATTAAACAGCTCAAATAACACAAACAATTCAAAGGCCCAACTCTTAAAATACAATAGTTTCAGTAGCAAAGCATAATATATGATAAGGCCCAATAGGCAATATTGTTATAACATGAAATGTTATCTGCAAATCATTATTCATTCATTCAACTTTATACAAAAAATTTCAATTATTAAGCCAAAAAAATAAAAATTCAATTATTAGTTTTAAAAATGCGCAGTGAGTCGGGGCGGGGATGGGGCGAACGTAGCCAGAAAAACCATCCCCATCCCCATCCCCGCGGTGTGGGTACAATTTTCATCCCCATCCCCGTCAAAGTTGGACCCATCCCCGCCCTATTGGGGCAAGGATAGGGCTGGTCTCCTACTTGACCTGCCCCACTTGCATCCCTAAAAATAATCCACAACAACAATTAGCCACTTTTTACCTCCCTAGGCCTTTGGAAATGGTCCCAAGATGTCCACACCCCACTGAGCAAAGGGGATAGGATTCAGAACTGGTTGAAGACCATTGGCTGGTTGATTGATGGAAGGTGAGAATCTTTGGCATTTATCACACTCAGTCACCATCTTCTTGGAATCAGAACCATTATTTGCCAATAGTAATCAATATTGAGAGCTTTATGGACCAGGGTCCTGGAGCCTGCATGATGACCACAAATTCCTTCATGAATTTCTCTGAGGATGTAATGTCCTTCTTCAGGACCAACACACTTAAGAAGTGGTTGAGAAGTATGAGACTTTCTGTACATTTCACTATCAATGATGGTGTATCTTTGAGCTGTAAGTCTGACTTTCCTGGTCTGGGACTTAGTAGAAGGTAGTGTGTCATGTTGTTATAGACTATGATATAAGCCATCCACAAAGGGGGTAGACCAACCTAGAACACAAACATAGCTTCACACTCTGTGCTCCTCTTGGGAAGCACCTCCATAAAGCTGGATCTTGTCAAGTTTTAAAAAGTTGTTGTTGAACCCTAAGTTTTGTTGAATGGCATTCCAAACCAAGAAGGCAAACTCTATGTATCTTTATCTAATCGTGTGTGTTTAGTGTTTTGATTAAAGATTCCAAGTTTCAAGGATTCTTAATGAGGCTAGGACATCCTTAGGAGAAGGAAGGAGTTTCGGTGATTCTTTGGAAGCTGTGAAGGAACTCAAGGAAGAAGTTCAAACCAAGGAAGGTTGAGTTCCTTGAAAAACAAGACTCGACATTGGTACAGTAGATTTAGGGTTTCTAGATTTATTGTTACAACTTCGGTATTAATATTTGAAGAGGTATTTGACTCAGTTAGGATAAAAAGGAAATAATATTAAGTTGGTTGATTTAATCTATAAAGGATTTTTTATCCGTTGTTTTATAAAAGATAAACATTTAAAGAAAGCCCTAGGATTAATTGTAAATATGGTTTAATGAAAAACAAGAATCTTTTTATTA
The DNA here is from genome assembly GCA_008642245.1 of Bassia scoparia. Classification (NCBI taxonomy): domain Eukaryota; kingdom Viridiplantae; phylum Streptophyta; class Magnoliopsida; order Caryophyllales; family Amaranthaceae; genus Bassia; species Bassia scoparia. Next base: position 12,567 of record SNQN01009964.1, read on the forward strand.
AATCATTTAAGATAAACATTGTCTTTAGAATTATTCTTTAAAAACTTTATATTATATTTTTCTGAAAATGAAATGGTTTTATCTTTGAATATATCTTTACGGATTTATAGAAACAATTGTTTGAGCGAAAATGACGTTTCCTTAACAAAAATAAGGAATCAGTTATATTAAGTAAACGTGCACTTACTACAAAATTAATCATTTTTCAACACCTTTTTAGGCCATTTTCTCACACATAAAAGTGTGTGAAAATTTAATCTCAAACACATAGACAATAGTGTTCTAAAAATTTGGGTGTTGACTAATTTCGAGCACATAATAAGGCACTTTTTTTTTGTCGAAAATCTCAACACTTTTTTATAAAGTGTTGAGATTTTCAGCACCTATTTTTTGTTGGAATATATCAACCTTTTTTTTTATAAAGTGTTGAGACTTTCGGCACATTTTTCGACACAAAAAGAGTGTGAGATTTTCAACAAATTTGAAGACAACCAAAATTTGTTGGATTTTCAACACCAAAAAAGGGTCGAAGACTTTCAAACACATTTTTGGACCACGGAAAAAGTTGTTGATATTTTTCAACACATTTAGAGACAATAGCAAAGCAAAAGTATTTGAGATTTCAAACACAGATTTAGGATACAGAGCAAAACGTGTTGAAGCATTTTCAACACAATTTGAGACGACACCTGGCAAAATGTGTTTTAGACTGTTCAATACTATTCGACTCCAAAACGGTGATGAACTGGTCACGGGCTTTTTTTTGTGTAATGTGTCGAATAATTGGACAATTTTACCTATATAATTTTAGCCCACTCCATCATCTTTTCATCGTCAATTTTTTAGTCCTACTACATACAACTATAAACAACAAGAATCTGAAACAGATAATAAACATAAAGTAAATATATACTAATATATGATATTATATAGATTATAATTATTTATAAATAAAATATATTCGTATATACCGTCAACATATAGTCTAAACAAGTGTTGTACGATAGTATGATCAAACACTAGAATAAAAATCTGTTTCCACAAGGTAAGTTTTCAAAACGAAGTCAACTACGAAATATATAATAACAAGCACCATTCTAACTTATTAACCTAAGTTTCTATTTTAGCACTGTCAGCTCTTCTGACGATTATCTGTGGAGCATTTCAGTCTTAACATTTTTCCCCATCATCACAAGCACCATTGGTGTACCTTGTAAAAAAAATAATATAGGAGTAAAGAGGCTCAAAATATGAAATTCTGAGAGTCGATAAATCATGACTTGGTTGATAGATCAACTCAGAATTTTATAGAGTGGAGGAAAAACTCAAAGAGTTTAAAGCTAGTATATATTAGCTTTAGTGGCTTGTACTAAACTCCGCACCACATCACCACCAACAAATAGTAACCACAACCAATATAAGAAAAGACGACAAGGTATTACACGATAAGTACAATTGCTATAACCACATAGTAAGGATCTTAAACAAACATAATAAGATGTCTTATCGGGATAAGACGAAAATTTTCCAATTAAAGTTTCTCTGCGATCAAAAGAGAGATACCGCCAAATGGGATACATGGAATGCACGTCACATAATGCGGATTGCACAAATGCAAACAAAAAAGACTAATTTCTACATCGATGGATACGTACATATATCTATATTAGAGACAGCAAAGCAATAAAAGGAAGTAGGCCGTACCACTCCTTTAGTTTTAGGGAGGACAAGGGTGCTATACTCGATTCATATAGTAGTAGACCTTCTCTGGGTCATAGAGTGCAGTCACGAAAGATATACGACAGAGTATTTTTTCTATATCTTATTGGAGAAGCTAATATGCAGCACAACGAAGAATAGAACACAAGATATAATAACGGTCTATTTTTTTGCCTACTAGGGCTTTGGCTTCTGAACCTCGGGTACCGCAGCCTCACGATCGCAGGACCTGTAGCCCGTTAGCGCACGGAGCAGCAAGGAGGACAGTAGGGGAGGAGCTGCAGACAGTCACCGTATGCTTATCCGAGGAAGCAGTACCCGGTGCTGCACGTCAGGCAGGGGGTATTTGCACAGGGTCAGCAACAGTGTGTGGGAAGCCTAAGAACAGTAAGACAATGACTAGCGTGAAATTATCCCACATAATACAAAGGTCTACAAAATAAAAAAGGAAAGTAAATTGAACTAATGGTAAGATTCAATATAAGTCATGTCTATGCTTGGTAATAGAGAATAAATAGCTGCCTCACTTCGAAGAAAAAAGGAATATGCATTGCCTTATCTCTATTGTATATGAGCCAGGGGGAGCTATGGTGGTCCCCCTAGGAAAATATACAATAATGCCCTCATGATTTAATTAAAATAAAAAATAAAGGACATAATCAATCAATCAATTCAAATTAACCATTTAAAGAAAAAAGCTTAAATTATGAAAGTAATTTTTGTGCAGTATAAAAAAGTTGACAATACTTTTGTTTCAAAACTTTACAAAATCTGTTCGACCAAAATTAAATACTATAATTAATTATTACGAAGATTGATTTTGTATAAGACAGTCAGAGTTTGGACTTAGAATAAATTGTCGTATTTAGATGGAACGTAATAAAATCAATAATCAGTAATTGGTCAATATGTGACTTAAAAAACCCTCCCGCAAATCAAACTTTATTTGTCAATCAAGAAAAAGTATATTTTAGACTAAAAAGTTATGACAACCAAAATATATGTGGTAATCCATGTATATAATTTGATTCTAACACTTAAAATCATGGTTCATAAGCTCAATATTTTTTATTATATGAAGTAATATACTTCTTTTATGAAGATATGGACAATTAGTCAAACATAATTGTTCACGATTAAAAGGAGCATTTACATCAATTATTTCGCATTTTAATATCCACAGCTATCTGCGTGCAAAAAAAAAAACTGTTTGTGTAAAATACAAGCTCATACTATTAAAAACTTTAACCAATGATGCTTGGGTTTCTCCTGGGTTACATTTTAATTCCCTTTCTAAAACAAAAAAGTATAGCGAAGGCTACTGTTGACAAGATTACTACAAGAAATCAGAAAATTAATCTTCAAGCGATATACTAATGCGTACTAATACTTAAAAACAGTAACAGTTAGTACTCCCTAACTAATACTTCCGAATATTGAACTTCATTAAAAGATACTAAATGATGACCCCAAAGTTTCTCATGTTCTTGAAATATATTTCTAGAGTTTAAGGTCTGATCTGGCATTGAAGTAATTATAATAAGTGATGCAATTGTTCGAAGAATGAAGCTTAAAGAATGCTTATAATTACTAAACACAAAATACAAGTAGTTTGTGTAAATGAAGAACAAAAATGTAAGGGTCATAGTCGATTGAAACATGCATATAGATTAAATTACTTTATAAAGAAAATCAATGGGGTAAATATTTATAGAAAGACATTTCACCTTAAGTAAGCTATATGATCAGTCTCCATAGCCATAACCATTGGTACCTTCCAACACCGACACTGCTCAAAGTGTTGTGCAAGAATTTCACTCTTAGGAAGTAAAGGATTGTGCATTTTACTGGCGACACGCACGTGGGAATGTGTATGATTCTTACAAGCTTTTTCCACCTTGTTCAATTATCCTGGACCAGTCCTTCTTCACCACCCTTGTTGAAAGTTATTTTCAATGTCTTTCTCAGGAATTCTCAGACAATTTAGTGATACTTCGGGCAAGAAGAGGATTGACTTCGACAAAAACCCGTAGCACAAAAAACTAGTGAATGCAATGCGAATTGATCAAATTTTTCACACGATATCTTTTTAAGGAGAACCAACAATCTTTGTGCCCTAGATTGCCTTCCGTAGAATTGTCTTCCGTCCGAAACCCACATTCAATTAGTACGGCGCCCTGCTAGAGTCGACAATTTGATTACGTATCGATGTTTGCAAGATAAATAGTTCTAGTGATGAGAAAAAAGATATTGATATTCCAACAGATAATTATATGGGATGGAAGGTAGTATATTTTTGTGTAAAATTCAGCAAGTATATCTTCGTTGAGTCCATAATCAATCTTGAATAAGAATGTCCTAACGTGCGACTCTGAATGGGCAGAATAGTTATGAGAGATTTGTCAAAGATTATCCTGACGGGAAGACCCTTGGCATTACAGGTGAGTTGCTTAACGAATACGCATGTCCCCTTTTCTCCGAGATAACCAGTTAGCGATAACGATCGATACAATCTCACTGTATTGCTGGATTGATACTGCCGTTCTTCACTAGCTGACTTTGGTCAACCACTTTAGCCTTAGTGTTTCTCGCTTTTCTGCCCATCTTAAAGGTACATCCTGGAGAAACATATTCATTTCCCAATCATGGCACTGAAATATATCAAAAATTAACACAACATACATATGAAAACAGAACAATAACAGACATGGTGGTCGACTTTTTCGTTATTCATCCTAATGAGTCGTGCACATGATGCCAAATGAAGAGCTTCTGAATTGGAAAATTAAGAAAAATCTCTGATCAATAACATGAATGGGTAGGACAATATCTGATTGTATGTGTAAATTGAATCATGATCTTGGTAGGAATTTTCCTTTTTTACGAAGTAGAAACAGAGAAATCCACTAGAATTGGAGTGATTGTTCTGCCAAAAAAGAAGTCATCAACTTCCACATATCCTGCTAGCCGTTGCAAGGGGTATAAGCAATTAGCCACACACCATGAGAGCAGATGATAGAGTAGATTAATTGGAATCCAACACTTGTCTTCCCGCCCACAATTCACAAAGTTCACAAAACCAAAGCGAAGCCAAGTGCATCTGTTCATAAGCACTTGTATCATAAAACTGACAGAGCATATGGTGAAGAAAATGCAGAACACAAAAAGCTTGATTATAACATTGAAATCCATCCAAAACAACGAAGCAGTGAGTCTTCAGGAAGTCAATTAACAGAATAGGGGGTGGTGCATTTACATTCTAGTTCTCAAACCTGAATGAATAAACAGTTTAAAAGTTGGAAGTTATCGTAAAGTGCTACCGATTGTTCCTAGCCAGAATGAAGCGTTCTAATATGTTAACGAAGCAATTTAATGAGCATATGACATCATAAAAACAAGCGGTCACATGTCACAACATAAATACAAAGTTAGAATGAGAAAAGATACGTGTGATCAGGTTAATTTCTCGGTTTCCACCTACAGAATTTGGAGACAAATTGATAAGGTAAGCGAAGGTCAAAAGTTTTCAGATACTAGAGAGGGACAACTGCTTGCACACAGATTGAAATAAAGCACGAATGTTGATTGTTTGTGAGAACAAGTGCTATTGATAGTGCCCATAATTTCTTACCCATAAGGCACAATAGCCAATATACAGTTTATATACAATTAAAAAATATAATACTTTCTATCTCAACTCCAAAGAAATGTTAAGCCTAAAATGCTCTCATAAATTACTCTGTCGTAATATAACTCGATGAATAACAGGACTAGTTTTGAGTATCTCAAGTCTCAACTAACACAAATCTAATTAATAGTTTTGATTAGTTATTTGTGGTTTTCCTCATTATCAAAGGAATTAAATCCAATAATTCCCCATTGTTAGCATTCAACGAGTGCAATTTTAGGAGAAAATTCGAATAATTAAACCCAACAATTTAACGAACGAGGGCAGAATTCAAGAAGACCTTGCAATTATGGTTGTCGGTCTTAGGTTGTGATTAGATATCGTGTACGTCTTTCAGAGTTTCAAGATTGAAGAAATCAATGAGTGCACCATTGAAGTAATGAAATAATTGAGAGCAATTATGTGAAGACCCAAAGTGAAAGAGAGGGGATACCTGAATTTGATCCGAGGAGAGACCACCGAGAGAGTAGACGACAGATTGAGGTCAGACTGCCAACGCAATGAACTGATGATAGTATTGAAACGCGTGCACACTCTGGGGCGGTTTTAGAATTCAATTGATAATATACTCCGTAGGAAAACAGGGTAATAGTATAACTAATACTTAGATGTTATTTAAGGGAATAATATACCCCTGAGAATAATAATTATTAAGGGTTTGCTGTAATGGGAATAATACAGTAATTAAGTTAAGCGGTTACTCCTTATTTTGAGAGTAGTATATTTAGTGGGGGGTTTCATATTTTTTTTTTGGGAATACTTTTTTTTTTATAAGGATGGTGATTAGGTTTTCCTAGTATGCAATTATTTGGTCAAATAAAAAATTTACTAAAAACTTTGGGTCTTAGGCAAAATTTATTGGAATGGCGGTTAGCTAATAAATTAAATTAAAAAATTTCCACAACTCATTTTTGTGATTGATGTTTATTTTAACACTAAAATACTGTTTGAGGTTGTGTCAAAAAAGAACACGAGAAACCAGAATTTCTCTCAACATTATCCACTTGCTTTGAGATCAATGTGTTTTAAAAATGTCTTCTTTTGTAGTAGTGGGTGTGCAAACTCTGGTTCGTTACTATCAAACAAACTAGTGGAGTATTTTTAGTAGTAGTTGAACGGACCAAATCTGTTGGATGCATGATGTCGTGTGTTAAGGACTTGCCATGCTAATTCCCACTACATAGCATCACTCCTACTAAGAATACGAGAGTAATGTGGTAATGGACTTTCTGCTTGAGCTTTCACGCAAAATTATATACTATATAATAGCTATAAATCAGAAAGAAAAAGATACAGACACTTAGAGCAAAGAAATCAATCAGAGCATTATTTCACATTGTTGCAAGTTTTTAGGTTTTTTCATTGAGTTGTAAAAGTGCTTCTTTCTGTGTATTGAAGCGAGGGGTTGTGTGTGTCAAACCGAGGGATTTCAGAGAAATGAGAGTAAGGAAAGGTAACCAACAGTGGGGTTGGTTGCGAGGGTTCAAGAGTTCTTTAGAACTGAAACGAGATGTCTTAGATTGTAATAGTGTGTTGCATCCTTTATAATTAAGACAAATTTGTGTTGCATCAGGTCACAGTTTTTCCTCTCTTGGCGTTTGTCTTGAGAGTTTTTTGTGTTTGGAAAACTTCTTGTCTAAGTTTTCTTTTAAGTTCTTTTAATTCCGCGAAAATACTTAAGTTCCTACAATACAATTCACCCCCTCTTGTATTGTTCATCGATCCACAATTGGTATAGAGCTTGAGTTCTTTAGAAGACAGGAAACCCTGAGAGGAACTGAACGTGAAGAGCTAGCTGGAAAGATGAATCAACGCGAGAAACTGGAAGAAGGATATTCTACCAACGTCCTCCAGTTCAATGGGAAATTCTATTCATACTGGAAGAATAGAATGGAGTTTTCATCAAGGCAGAAAAACTACAGGTATGAGAGTCATTGAGGTTGGTGATTTTGAAGTCACAAACCGTCGATAATGAGGTATTTCTAAACCTATGTCTGAATTTGAAAAGAAGACTTTGATAAATTAGAGCTTAATGCTCTTGCTGTTAAAATCTCCATTTGGTCTTTGGACCCATGAACACAATCGTGTCATGGGTTGCAAGAGTGCAAAGGAGATATGGGTTTGTTAGAAGTAAACATGAAGGAAAAATGAAGTTAAGCGCTCTAAATAGACTTACTGATGTCTAAGTATGAACGCTTTGAAATGGAACCAAAGAAACTATTCAAAATGTTCACTAGATTCACAAATTACTAATGAATTAGTCTCTTGGCAAGCATATTCTACTGATGAACAGGTTAGGAAGATTCTTCGAAGTCTTCCTCAAGATGAAAGATGGAGGGCCAAGGTAACTGCACTCCAGGAAACAAAGACTTCACCAAGTTCATAATTGAACAACTGCTGGGTCTCTCATGACTCATGAGTTGCACATTGGAGCTAGTTCAAGCGAGCTTAAACAAAGGTAAGACTGGCTTTGAAGGCTGAGGAATCTGAGTTGAATTGAAAGATGATGTGCCATCGTAAGAAAATTAAGAAAATGTTCAAAATCTACAAATACTCTAAGAACTTTGTCAAAAAGACAGAACTCCAAGATTGATCGCCATGCCATAGATGTGGGTGCAACTGATCATTGGGTAAAGAACTGTCCCCTGAATCAAGACAAGGAAACAGGGTAAGATGAAGACAATGGCAAGAGTGCTAGAAACTTCAACAAGTCAGATATCAGGAAGGCCATGATCGCTGCATGGGGAGAATCTGATAGTGAAATAGACGTAGAGTCCCTTGAGGATGAAACTGCTCATCTCTGTCTTATAGCAAAAAATGATGATGAATCCAAAGAAAAAGAGGTATATCCTAATCCTAAGAAGCTATTTACATACTCTAAACAAGACATAATTGATCTTATAATAGAATATGATGAAGACTGGAGGTATGTCACCAAAAGTCTTAATCAATCTGAAAGTGCCTTAAAAGCTTATAAAGATTATTGTTCTTGGATAGAGAATCATAGAACTGATGTTCAAAATAGATTCTTTGAGTTGTTCGACAAGAACCTCCTACTCAAGGAACTTGTTGAAAAACTCAAATAAGAAAACATTATGCTTGGTATTGAAGTATCTCAATATAAATTATTGAATATTGACCATAAAGACGCAAGTTCCTCTTCAAGCAAATTTATAAAAGAATTTGAGGAACTCAAGAGAAATATTGAGGAACTCAAGGTTGAAAAAGCAAAACTTGAGAAGGAACTTGACGCYAGAAAAAATAGAGATATAAGTCAATATTCTGTACCTAAATGGATTGAAGAAGCTCAAGTGAAAAGAACTGAAGGCTTAGGCTATATGCATTCTAAGCAAAAAGGTAAGAAGAAGAAATATGTTGATTTGCCTAGTAGTAAAGTTTGTACTTTCTGTGGTAAAACTGGTCACTACGTGTCTAATTGTATCAAGAAACAAAATGCTCATAAAAGTAATATAAAAAAAATCTGGGTGAAGAAACAAAATGATAGTTTTTCCTCTTCTTCAAAGGAACCCGAGGAAACCAGGGTTCCTCGTACTAATCCTTAAGTTCTTTTGCAGGTTCTAGTGAGGGGGAACAACACATGGTACCTCGATAGTGGTTGTTCCAAGCACATGACAGGAGACAAATCTATGTTTCTCTCACTAGAAGCCTATATGAAGGTGGAACTGTGACTTTYGGAGATAATAAGAAAGGTGATATCMTAGCCAAAGGTAAAGTTGGTAAGTCCAGTTCACACTGTATTGATAATGTATTTTTAGTCGAGGGTTTAAAACATAATCTRCTAAGTATTTCACAATTTTGTGATAAGGGAAACACAGTTAAATTTACTACTGAAAATTGTAATATCATCAACAACTACACTGGACTAATTGTTCTTCAAGGGAACAGGAGAGGGAACACTTATACAGTGGATCTCAACACTGTCCCAAGGAACAACCTGACATGTCTTAGTGTGATTGAGGATGATGCCTTAATATGGCACAAAAGATTTGGTCATGCAAGTTTCTCTCACATGAACAAGCTGTACTCAAAGAACTTGGTAATTGGACTTCCAAGTGTCAAGTTCCCTGCTGAGTACATATGCGATGCTTGTGTGAGGGGGAAACAAATCAGGTCATCCTTCCAAAGTAAAAACATGATAACAACTAAGCAACCATTAAAACTGATTCATATGGATCTTTGTGGCCCAATGAGAATTCAAAGTAGAAGTGGTAAACGGTATGTCTTGGTTATTGTAGATGATTATTCAAGATTTACATGGGTGATTTTCTTAGCTAGTAAGGATGAAACTTTTGATGAGTTTGTAGCCTTTGCTAAGAGAATCCAGAAATCAAGTGGATTTCAAATTGTTCATATTAGGTCTGATCATGGAACTGAATTTGAAAATTACAAGTTTGATGAGTTTTGCAGGGAAACAGGTATGAATCATAAYTTTTYTGCCCCACGCAMTCCACAGCAAAATGGAGTTGTGGAAAGGAAGAAYARGACTTTGGAGGACATGGCTAGAACCATGTTAATTGCCAGTGGTCTTGCAAGGAACTTCTGGGCAGAAGCTATTAATACTGCATGCTATATAATCAAYCGTGTAATGCWAAGACCTATTSTTAATAAAACAYCATATGAAYYGYTTAAAGGAAGAAAACCTAACWTATCTCACTTCAGAACATTTGGTTGTAAGTGTTTTGTCCATAACAATGGTAAAAGGAACTTAGGTAAGTTTGATGAGCGAAGTGATGAAGCTGTGTTCCTTGGCTATTCTGATCATAGCAAGGCATACAGGGTATATAATAAAAATTCCATGTGTGTAAAAGAAAGTATTCATGTTATATTTGATGAGGCTAACACACATTTTAATATTCAAGAACTAGATGACAATGATTTTGAAATTGGTCTTTCAAGGAAAGATGATCCAGATGAAGAGCCCAACATGCATTCCAAATGTTCCCATGCCACTCAGGAGGTGGAGCAAGCAGGTAATACAGAAGTTCCTCATCCTGAAGTAGAAGCAGAAGGAACTGAAGTGCATGTTGATAAGAATGCTGAAGAAACTCAAGCTGAAGCAGAGAAAACTGAAGTTCCAGTAAAAGAGTTTCGGCCAAAGCCATGGAAACACTAGAAGTCTCATCCTACTGATCTAACCATAAGTGATATCAATAATGGAACTCAGACAAGAGGTCAATTAAGAAACTTCTGTGCATTCCATGCTTTCCTATCCATTGTTGAACCCAAGAACCATGAGGAAGCTCTGAAAGATGCTGATTGGGTAAGTTCCATGCAAGATGAGTTAAATGAATTCGAAAGGAACAAGGTATGACATCTTGAACCTATACCTAAAAACAAGAAAGTAATTGGACTAAAATGGGTTTTTAGGAACAAACTAGATGAATATGGTACTATTATAAGGAACAAGGCCAGACTAGTTGTAAAAGGATATAATCAACAAGAAGG
>SNQN01009965.1:0-13540 GCA_008642245.1 Bassia scoparia
GACAACCTCTCTGAATTCCTAGACCGCATCCATCATTTCGACTCTGTCATCCACATGCCTTGTATACCATATCGTGCATGTTGGGTCCTAGCCTTGGTCTAGTTTACGCTTAACACCCACAATTTCATATAGTCAATGGCGTATCTTTTAGTTTCACATCATCGACATTTCATAGACATAGTGAATTTTATGATCCATGTGCCTCCGTACCCTTAGTCCTGCTCCTTCAGAACGATAGCGCTTTCGACTTAGTCCATAGCACTTGACCTTCAGGTTTTGTTACGCCTTGACACTGTAGGGTTAGGCCAACGAACTTTTGACTAAGATTCTCTTGACCTTGACACTGTTCACACATAGTAATGATAACCTTTGGCTAAATTAGACTCGCCTTAGCGCTGACCCCTAAACACACATAGACATGATGATATCAAACAATTCTATCTATAGCCTCAACCTGGCTGCACCTTCATCCGAAATAAAAAGAAAATCAATTGCTTAAAAACGAATAAGGGTCACCCAATTCGCATTCATATAACCTTAATTTTAGGAAAATGATACACAACTCGGAAAATATGGAAGTTATGACATCTATACAGATTGTTCAATATGACCAAGGGATGTTCACTAAGGGTTTCTTTTTCTTTTTCGAACACAGGGCTGCCAGTAAACTCCATAGCTTCGCTCAACTGAGAGTAATCTGATGGGCCTAGATACCACTAACCTATTCTCAACCTCCTCACTACTCCATTAGGCCCTTACACCGAAACTGGCATACCCGAACAAAGAAAATGTATCAAAGCTAATGCGAGCAAAGGTTAACCAGATTGAAGCTACAGTATCAATGGAGTTGAACCTCGTCTCTTTTCTTCGGACAAGCTGTTTGAAAAGGCATCCAGAAAGCCACTCGACCCACATTTAACTCTCCCACTGAAGAATAGCAAACACCTATTGACTAACATTTCAACAAACTCGCCACAAAGGACTTTCTCCAGTCCGACACAGACATACCCACGTTTTCAAGCTTGACTGATTGTCCTTGTCATAATAAGGGATATACAGGACCCAGAACAGGCCATTAGGGTCGGCACTCATAGCTTTGTTTCCAATCGGCTCTCTTGCGCCTTTCTTGGAACGATATGGATCGAAAGCTGGTTCCTTTTTCGCTTCTGAGGAAAGAAATACGCTTACTTGGAAGACTCATCCACGCATTTTCATGGCAAGATACAAGGTAATTCGATTAGAACAAACAATACCTTCCGAGAGTTGAATCTTACCACCAGGGGAAGCAAGCGGGGTTACTCCTAGCTATCATGACTAAATGAGAGGAGTTAGCTCAGAATGCATCTGCATACGAGACTAACCCAGCTACCTGCGTCTCTACATAGAGAAGACGATTGCAAATGACCTTTTTTCTGCCCTCCAGATCGGAATTCAAAGATCATCATTCAATTTAATGTACTGAGGCCTCTTACTTAGGATTTCGAAGGGTCTACGACAATTGAGTGTTTTGTGGACTCATAGAGGAATTTTTTTGGTCCATGCATGATGTCAGTCTGCGCGTCTAGTTTAGGGATCAGGTCGGAATTCCTTTTCCTAACTGAGTCCACTTTCTTTCCCCATTTGGGATCGTATTCATACAGGGTTAGGTATTAAGTTTTACAATTAAGCCTTCTATGGTATATCGTATTCTCATTGTTGTGCTTAATAAAGTTTATTTTTCTTTCTCATTTTCTTACTCTCCATATATGTTTGTGCTTCTATACTTTCATGGAATCAAATTAATAATCGATCCACATCACTACAATTCAACGGACATTGGCAAGAAGGCTCTTTCATCAGCTCCACAAATAACCTCCTTCTTCATCCTTCGTCACGCAAGCTCAAAATCCTTGCAAGCTTTGAGCCATAAACACTATCATCACTCATCTCTCTTCTTTCATCACCACATCTCCTTAATCCCTTTGGGACCACAGGCGATCATCAGTGCGTAGGAAATAGGGAATATGCAAACAGGAGAAAAAAGAGAGAATAAAAATTGGGCAATATAAGAAGAAAGAAAAAGCAAAGCAGAAAAAATCAAAAGCTCATGAAAGTCCTTCAAAAAGTTGCAGATCAATATCAAGTATCCATATGCGCACTCACCAAAGGTTCAAAGCCACAATTCAAACAAAAGCAAAAAAGTTACTAACATGTCTCAAACTGCGCAACACCGCTGTGGGTCACTTCGTGATTCAGACGCCTTTATCGACGACCCTAGCCACAAGTAGCCGTCACATTGTACACCACAAGCATCCATCTCAACGAGGCATTGTCAAATAATTCATCACGAACATACGCATACGGTCTGATTCAAAAGATAGGTAGATAGCCTACTCTCAAGAAGGGTCCACAGCCCTATATTAAACTCATGACGTTCACGAGGATCCAATCTCGCAGTTGTTTTTGAGTATCTCTATTAAGGTAGCAAAGACCAACAAATTCCTAGTGTAGACCGACATGGCTCAGAGCTGAATCTACTAATCACTCTTAGCGTCCATATACATACTTCCGCTATTTTACTTACCCTTTGTCAACAAATTTAGCCTTTGTCTTCGCTTGAACATTGTATGTCTTATCTTTCGTGATACGCCTTAAGGCGCATCTCCTTAAATTCTTCTTACGGGCTATCATCTCTGTAGAATAATCATAACAGCGCATAACCTCTCAAGCACGGCATTCGCAACGTTCAGCATTTCCTACCATGGATGCTCTCTCATTCACTGTCTGGCGACAGCATCTGATCCGTCACAGTCACTGATTGGGCAAATCAAATCAACAATCCCAATAACTCATTCCTCACAATTACTAAACTGATACCCAAAAGCTAAGCAAGACCATGATTCACAAAATTCTAGCTCACACATTACTTCCATCAACCGACTCTGCCCACCCATGCTCTGATCATGGTTGGGGTGTCGACCACATCTAAGAAACATGACAACCAACAACAATTTAGTCACCAATTCACTACACACCTAAACCCATGGGGTTGGGGGATGCATTGCAATCACAAGCACTAACCTGCTTTTCTCGAAACTTTGGAGGGCTTGTCACGTACGAGCTATTCAGACGCAAATCAATAAGTCTCTTACATTAGTCAATGTTGTCCATTTCATGCATTAAGAATCTAAGGTCAAAGAACTTTGCAATTACACAATTACAGCGCAGCAAACTTGCAATAAGGCATCACGAGATTGCGATTGAGTTTTACCTAGAGCATCATCATCATACTCCGACTCTGCACTAGCATAACATGTACAGGACAGATTGCATCATTCTGCACCTTGCAATGCAACACAACAGGCTAGGAGCCATTTTAACATGACAGTATCTTCACAACGCCTATTTCCGAAATCAATCTCTATAACCCGCAATTGTTTGCTACAACGCAACATTCTTCGAAAAGACGAGGTCAGCCGTAGGGAGGTTTCCTGAGGAAACGGCGTCGCTCACGAGAATTCATATCATCATATCATTAGCCTATTAACGCGCAATTCTAAAAGGCATGTTATAAATTTTCTGATGACTGAAAGTTCTAACACAAGCGATCGCTACTAATCGCCAAATTTCCTGACAGGAAACGCCTAGAGTCAGACGTAGGGGAAATTTGCCGGAAAGAGAACAGGCGCTTATCAACCGATAACTATTATCTTCTTCTTTTCCCGACACAAGCAGGTAAGCGTAGGGATGCGCATGTACATTCACAAACTGCTCCCCGAAAAACAATGGCTCAGAACGTAAGGGGAGCTTATCGAAGGAACGAAGGCGCTTCCGAGGAAACTCTGTATTCTTTCTGAAAAAGCCCAAAGTCAGCCGTAGGGAAGAGCATCGTCATTATCTTTTCCGAAAAGCACAAGGTCTGCCTTAGTGAGAGATAGCGTCCGAGAATCCCCAGGCGCTTCCAAGGCATACAAACCGCATGGGTGTCGACATAACCAGTGTAATACTTACCTTTTGTCTTCTTGCAAGCTACGCCTCACAAGAAGCCCCCTCTTCTCGGCACCCGCGCAGCACCAGCTCATCCAGAACCTACAAACCACAGGTCACACGAAGGGTGACACTCGGCGGGTACGGCAGATATCCCGAACGTCCCTTGCGAGTGTGCTTCTCTGCCGTCTCCCAATCAACCCTCCTTACTTCTCGTCTAAAACCTTTCGTCTCAGACTCTGTCAAATTGGGCGGTATTCTTTACACAAGCAGTCTCTTTACACCACCTTCGGTTTGGAATTTTTTTCTCCCCGAACTAGAAATTTCATATATATGGGCGCACGCTTACGGGTACTGAAAGATTCTCCGCTACATTAGAAATTACAGCACAACATCTTTCGAGTCTACGATTGTCGTCCCGCTAACAATCAAGAATCCGCTCACAAGATACTATACTAAGTACGAGTCTAAACGATTGCTTCTGCTCCCGTCTAATGCAATCTCCTACTTATCTGTTGAATAACTCCCACACACTGGCAAGAGTTCCAGGTCAAGCTAATAGAGAAGGCTAGTTTTTCGTGGTTCTTAAATGAGTGCTATTCTTCATGGCATGCTTACCCACCAGCCCTGTTCCTTGTACAAACACGTCAAGGCGAAATACATTCTCTTTCGCGCGTCAATTAGGAGACTCTTACTCCTCACCACACCGCCTCCCAAAAGTTTGAGCTTCACGCTGCAAAGCACCCATCAGTCCTCACCCGCTTACCACCCCTCCTCTTCCCTGAGACAAGTTCCGTGAAGCACATTTACGGGGCATTTTGGAATACGTTATTTCTTTCTAAACCACCCACCCACCCACGCCTCCTGCATCATATGATCCGCATGTACAGAAGTCCGTCAGCAATCTTTATCTCGGGGTCTTGGAATCTTCTCTGTCATCATAGGAATAGGTTTGCTTCAGAACACATCTTCGCACCAGCATCACAACTTGGGAGATCCTCTCACCAAACACACCGCCTCTCTACAGTAACCAACGGAGCGCTCTCACCTCGAACAGAACATACCAACAGACTCAACGTTTTTTGGGAATACTTCTCTGAAGTCTCCTTATTCAGGTCTACACTCCCGCTGCGACAGGTAATTTGTGACGCTTCGCGCTTCGAGCCTATTCTTGCTTTGTCTACAGTAATCCGGTTTTGTGGAATGTTTGCTTACTCAGATGAAGATGGCTGCTATATATCAAGGAGACAAATATAGCCCACTTCAGGCAGGACACTGGCTTTACAGGATAACACTAAATAACTTTTCTGTCTCTCTCGACACGGGCCTAACCATCTCTCTCTCATATAATCTTAAAAATGGAAAGGCTCCTAGGCGAAAAAGGAGTGATCCTATCACAGAGTTCAGCAGCAACCTGAGTTGCTTTGGCAGAACAAATATTGCTTCAACTATTTCTCATACTCATATTTGGTTGTCCATCCCCGAAATTTAACGTACCTCACTTCGCAACCTTTGTTTCTTATCGACGACTAATCTTCTGACCCACATAACGGTATTGGCTGCACAACACAACAACAACAGAACCTCAGTCTCGATCGTGGGGTGCCTTTCTAGTATGATCGCCACCTGCGTAACCCTTTTTAAAAGTTCGATCTCAACTCTGATAAAGAGCTCATTCTCCAGGTCGTAATTGACACATAACTCCTCTGTTAGATAGTATTTTGTCGAATTGTGTCTTAAAGATCCGTAGCTTTAGTTTCAATCATCGCTTGGAACCATACTCCAACACAACCACACGCCTCTTCGGAAATCCACACACCACACACCTACGCTGCTGTAATATCTTCGGTCTTAATAACAATCACAGCAGGACAACTAATACAAGGCGGGCAAAAATAATTTTTCGTTGTTAAATTTTATATTCAAATTATTTTATATTCTCTTCTTCTCAGGCTCACTTGCATCCTTTTCTAGATTTAATCGGGTTTCTCTCTATAAGTAAAAATTAGATCGGGGTGAGCTTCTTCTTGATCTTCTCTAATCCTGATTTTCATTCAGTTCACGCGCTCTCTCACCCAACCATCACGCCTGGGGTGGATTGTATCAATTCAATTTTCGTTGAGCTCTCGACACAGTATTTTTACTAGATTAATGTTTATTTTCTGATTTTTCTACCTCCAATTGCATTTATTGCTTACCCTTTTTTTCTCTTCTCACTCCATTCAGTATGTTAATAATCCGCACACACACATGTAACAAAAACCCTCGATACGCCACTGGTTGGGCCGCCTCTCTCCACCCAAATATGAAAAAGCCAAATTTGTGCGTATGAGCGGGCGCGCCGGTCGCTTGGATACTACAAGATCAATGAGGGCAGTGCCGCTGGGCTTGACGCACGAACCTCCATGCCAACGTGATCTGGTCGCTCGCCTCTGGGTGGTAGTGTTTTGTCGAGATCAAGTCAGAGGAAGTGACACCGCTCAAAACATGTGTTTACGCCTGCTATGAGAATGGGTTATAATCATGGATTTACGCCCGAATGTTGGATGAAATATATTGGCCCAGTCAGTTGTGATAAACATGAACAACCGTAACTCAGCTGTTGTGGCTTCAAGGGAATGGTATGTATCAGGATTTGTGCTACTACCCCAATTTCGCTGCTCCGCAATGGTACGCGGCTCTACTTCGTCTCATTCGCATATCCAACTTAAGAGTGCTTTTCCCAACCTTGTGTTTATTGATGACATTAACATTTACTGCGTTTATCTATATGGCCATTTACGAAGCGTACTAACCATAAAAATTACGATTTATCACGATCAGACATGTTGTGTTTCTATTTTTGCATCAGAGACTACCTGTATCCTAGCAGAAATTGTGACTCTTCCTTGATTACTTTGCATATATGGGATGCAGTTAATAACCCTAATACGGTGACAATATATAAAACACAGGTTGTACCTATAGTTTCACAATAATTAAATTGTCTGATTGTCTTCACAAGTGATTCACAAGTTTGTCTAAAATTCTTCGCTCTTTATTTACTAAAATATGTTATTATATAGAAGATGACAATCAAATAAGATCCATATAGAAATACAAAGCGATCTGGGAACTCACCTATAAGTAGTAATAATCTTGTATGATTCTTTGGAAAACTAAATCAATAATTCAGACTTGATACCATTCAATTCATATTCCTTTATCTTCTACATCGTGCATTGAAGCCCTCACACAACGCTATAGTTTCGTTTTCGTAATACAATAACAGTTAAAGAGGCGACAACGAGAAACTCTTAGGTCTGACACGAATGTTGGCAACTCGGCTATATTTGGAGCTCAAAGGGATGGGTAGGAAAGTCTCCGATATATGAGATATTACCTTGTTAGGGACAAGTGATATAATGTTAAATAAGGATTGAACTCAATCTGAATTACCATAAGATAAGAAAAGGAACACCGAAAAAACAATTAGAATTTAAAAGTTGAGAAAGCTGTTAATTGACAACAATACCTACATACCTTTACATGGAACAATTGAGTGTGAGTTTCTACTTTTTGTTAATTAGATTGAAACTGTAATGTTTTATTAGGGTTGAGAAATAGAGTATTTTAGGCGAGTATTCAGAAATAAACTTGTTTATTGCTGTCTCGACCTCAACATCGAAAGACAAGAATCGATGCTTACGAGATAACGGTCAAAGGGTGGGATACTGGAATGTATTTAGAGGAAGTATATACGAGAGAAGTGTATGAGAGTAATGCAGAGAAAGAATAGCAACCGCAATTAGAGGCGGGGAGAGATAGAATATTTTAGAAACTGGAGCGTGTTGCTTGATAAAAAAAGCGGTTTGTTGTGTTTCCGTAAATGAGCTATGGCAGGTCTACCGTTTTATCTCATATCAATCTAAAAGCTACGCTGCTTCATGGAGGGTTATAAAGAGGGAACAAAGCGGGACATGAGAATATATATCTCTTGCAGCCTTGATAGTGTGGCGCGATCACCTATACGCAGTGACTCACTAATTAAAGCACATGTGCGTATCATCAATCTGAGGAAAACCTTAGAGTCTGCGTTATAAATATATAGGTGGCCAACTAGACGTACATCTACCGCAGTTTGTGCGTATATTACCTCAGCATGAGAGGGATTTGGTATATACGCAGCGCTCTTTTAAAATTGCGTAATAGACTTCTCATGCGCAAGGCCTCATTGCGTTATATATTTTCTTTTCCCATATAAATTCCCCGATAATCTTTTCTCAGAATGTTCTTTCTCGTATTTTATGGTCGTGTTTTGTGCTTGATCCTTTCGACGCTCTACACATCTAGACATGACGCACTCAAAGCTTACTAGCATAGGTCTAAAGCTTTGTCCACTCGCTAGTGAACAAGTGAAGCAGAGGGAAGTCTTTCTACCTTGGGTAGTTGTTTCCTAAATTGAAGGTTCCACGTATTTTTGTGATTAGGTATTTATTTTGTGTATGGGATTGGGCTTAAGGGTTTCTATATGTATATACGGTATCAAGGATAGTAGAAATTATTATCATAGAAAAAATGTGGAAAAGATAAAAACATAATTCTCAGACAAATTAACTATGAGGGCTAAAATAAAATAATGTTAAGAGTTGCTCAGAGAGGGAACAAGTGGAAATATTATCAGATATCATTTAATATATAATGCAGCTTTAAAAAATCCTTACATAATAATTAGAAAATCCGCCAATATAACTTATTCAAATAGAACAAAATAACAATTTTAAATCTATAAATAATAAATAGCCAAATAGATGTTTTTTGCTCACCATATCTCATCTTTTTATTTTGTGTCTCAGTCTATGGCTTCAAAACTTAGTCCGAGTATGACCTTACGTATTTCCAATTTTATGAGTTCAAAGCATTTTTCTATTGTCCCGAATCAATCACCAATTACCTGAGATATCGTCGGCTAGAACATTTCGCTTGTTTACTTGTTTCAATTATAGTACTCTCATTTTTGGGGAACATTTTAGTTTTTTATCAAAAAAATAAAGATACAAAATACATACAAAAATCCGCACAAAACTTTGCCGGAAATACGGGAACCTTATCTAGAAACTCAACATGTCCAGGACATCACACCTTTCTGAGGACAAGGGTGTTAGGTGCGTTGCATCAAGCAAGACAACCAACTAGGGTCAATCAACTGAAACAAGATCGGACGGGTAATCTGCAAAAAATCGCTAGCAAAATCAGTTCCAAATTTGAGCGTCCCACTAAATTACGGTCAGTCAGCACTAACTGCCGTACATGATATACTCACGATCTCCTAAACCATGCCTCAATCAGTGGAACCAACCTACGAATATACTAGGTCTCAACTACATGGAGGGAACAGGTTATAAACCGCCAGCGCGCCCCTGTGTATCATAACGAGCTCTAACCCCTTAGTCGAAATTATTAAGTACATTTCCAAGAGAATCTCGTATATTACCGATTGCGCTTTTGATGCGTAAGTCAACGCAGGGTACCTTTTCTTCGTATGTTCTTCTGATGCGCCCAATGACTATTCTACTTTGCTACATGATCATCAAGTAGAGACCTAATACAGCAATACACCGAGCCTTTTGCTCATTTGAGACACTTGGAGAAGCAAAGCACACTTGTTATTCATACTAATAAGATCCCTGTGGTTACACACGTAACCAGAAACCTAGCGTATTACACTGCACATCTCTTGCACCGTACTTAAACCTCTCAGATCATCACTTCTATGCAACAGAAACATTACATAAACTTCTTGGGAGAGTTCTAAAGCATTAATTCTGTTTGTAGATCCACTCAAAAGCGAGAATAAGGTATAATTCCTCGCCAGAATGGAGTTAAGAAGACAACGTCGTGAAACAAAGTCCTTTGCGTATTATCTATATGGTAGACTTTATATTATAAATTAATTTATTATAAGATCAAATTTAGGTCAAATGGAGCATTGAACAAAAGAGAGTTCTAACTTTTATTTTTACCAATGAAGACACCCCAGATTGGGTAGACTTATTGAAATCCTCGTCGTAGTGTAAATATGAATAGGAGTCTTATATTACTCAACCACGTGGTTTTCAAAATTCTTTTTCGTTCAGAAGGGGGTATTTATGTTGTTATTACTTTGATGATTCAACGAATTCTTTGTCACATTATTTCACTCTAATATGTATGCTCATTAATCGGTTTATATTTGTCAAAACTAATCATGGTTGTCTTGGATCTTACGGATACAGTCGAGGTCGATAGTTTATTGGACGGTCCTTTTTTTGTTATTATTTTGGCACGATTTGTTCTTCGCTCATACTCTGCAAATAATTTGGGAGAGGCAAGGTGAGAAGATATGCCTACCTCAGTACATTAAATATGCCTATAAGATCTTGTTTTCAATTGTTTCGTTTTAATATCGATTATCTCACAACTCTGAATATCATTATGCCTTTGGCCTCCTTAAACACAAAGACTGGGGATTCTGGAAATTTCTATCGCGTATTGACAATGTAGGAAACAGGTTAATCAATTACAGTGAGCGAGCTAAAGTGCCACATTTTCTAGGCAAAAGTGTTCCTAATTAACAATCATTGTCTGCACGCTTACATTAAGTTCTTATAATGGGTAAGCAAGCTTCAAGGCAAATGGTTATGCTATAACTCACAAGCAAGAATTACAGGCTCAAGGTTTTGTTCCAGTTTCCACATGATCATTCTCATCCTCCTTTTCCTCAAAGAAAATCAGGCTCTAATATTTTTTGGCAGCTGTATATGTTGATGATATATGTAAATTTACAGGCCATCGGTTCTCAAGGCTATTACCTACACTTTTGAAGCAACAATTTGGATTCCTGTTTTAGGCATCAAGATCCTAGGATCTTATCCCTTTCCTAGGTAATGGAAGTTCACTCCACACTTGATCAAGGTTATGTTTTTCACACGTCAAAGTTAGGCCTAAAGAATTGCTTTCTCTTCAGTGGTATAGATTGTCAGAAAACTTCCCTACAAATCATTTACCTATCCAATCTCAAAAACTTTCCATGTAGATCAAGGTGATCTCTTGCAGGAATGGAAGTTTGTATAAGCATGTCTCATTGGTAAACTCAATTTCCTCACCAAACTAGAACCCGGATCTTAAGCTTTGCAGTTCCAGTACTTTAAGAAATTCATGGCAAGCTCCTAGGGACTCCTCCTTTTGGAAAGCCTTTACAGCATGTTTTTGCAATATCTAGCAGGCACCATTCTCAAGGTATTCTCTTAAATGGGGGTAACAAATTTGGTTCTGCAAAGCATATTCTGATGCAGATTGGGCCGCCTGCATGTCCTAATCTAGGAGGATCCAGTAACAAGGGTAATTTGGTCCTTCTGGAAATTCTCACCATCTCAGGAAGAGTAAAAAACAGTTCCACTTGGTCCCAGATCTCGTTCTGAATCCGAGTATAGAGCTATGGCCCTCAGAGCTATGAAGGTACTTGGGCTTGTCAGACTTTTGCAAAGAATTAGGTGTTACAACATTCTTAAACTTCCTGTCACTGCATGGTGACAATCAATCAGTATTTACATACCCAAAATCCTGTTTGTCCATGACATGGCTACACCTAGAAGTTTGACTGTCACTTCACAAGGGACAAGTCTATGACAGGGTTCATCCCAATTGCTATTCTAACAACTAAGTCTCCACTTGCTGATTTGTTTACTAAGAGCAACTGTCCTTACCTCATTTAGGGGATTATATACTATCCAACTAGGCATGGTTGAAACACTCCTAGTTTGAGGGGGAGTATTTGGAAATACAACTCATAACTACTGCTTTCCTAAGCTCACATGTAAGCTGGGCTCAACATGAAGCTGCAGACTTGTTTTGTCCTTAAATTGTTTTATTATTTTTTTCTGTTATATGTTAAAGTCAAGTTAAGTTAGTTATCTAAGTGTAGTTTATATTGTCCCAGCTCAGCAATCCTATACACTTGCTGTGATTTTGGAGAATCAATTTCAGCATGACAGCTTGTTCTAGCTTGTTCTCCCTAATGATTCTACTTGATCTACCTCTTATATATGAGGAATTAGATCATTGTATTTTTGGGTAGATGAGATTCATATTGGAAATAAAACAACTAAGCTATATTTTCTTCCTTTTTCTGTTATCTCAATGAAAAGTCTTCTTCTCTATAACATCATTCTATGCCAAAATGAAGCTCTCTCCTAGTTTGGTTCTGCTGCTACTGTTTCAAGGTCTTCTTCAACCATCTAAACCACCACCACACCCACCGAGCTGAAGTATGTGCCACACCAACGACACTTGCCACCACCACCATTGCACGCTCTCACATTGACCGCCGAACCACCAGCCACTGCCACCTAACTCCACACAGCCCACATGGCACCACCCTACTTGAAATTGTGCCCCACGCACCATACGACGAACTAAAGTAGAAATCGTACCACACACCACCATAAATCARAGTGGAAATCACAAATCGCACAATCCTAGCTGAAARCAGTTCCATCAAAAATTAATTTTCGAACTCAWCTCAATTCCATCCCAAATTAATTTTCGAATCAAGAGTTCGAGGTGCTGATGCTGTTGTTTTGTGATAGGGAGGAGGGGTGTTCGAATCTGGGTTCGAATGGTGATGRGGTGGTGTTGCGATGGGGGAGGGGGTGTTCGAATGGTGATGGTAGTGGTTGGATGCAAGTGTTCAAATGGTGATGCAGTGGTATTCAAATGGGGGAGGGGGATGTTTGAATGGTGCTGGTGTCAAGGTGGTGCGAAGGTGGTATAATGGTGCTAGTAGTGTGATGGTGCGATGAGGGGTGGTGAGGTGGTGGACTGGTGGCAGGTGGGGGTGAATTGGTGAAAGGAGATAGGGGTCGAAGATAGTGGAGTGGGGATGGAAGAAGATGGTGGTGGTGAGGTGGTTTTTTTATTTTTTATTTTTTTATTTTTTAAGTATATTATAATTAACCATTTAGATTAAGTTATGGAAGAGTACGAAAATTCGGGGGCATTTTTTAGGTATAAAACATTAGGAGTATTTTATAGAAAACGCAAAAACTCAGGGTACTTTATAGAAAAACTTTTTAAGTTTTAAACAAAGTAAAAGTGGTAATAAGATAGGATAAATGTTGTTATGTCTTATATTTTTTTTAGTGCAAGAGGGAGAAAAAGCCTAAAAAACATAACTAATTAAAAAAAATTAACATAGTGTGCATGGGCTACTCCCAACGCATCCTCATCTAGAATTTTTTTGAAGCTCAACAGTAGGTAAATCTCCTTCAATTAGCTTTGAGTCTTTAATCACACCCTGATTTGTGAGATYGTAAGCGKCTCGATTGGCTTTGCGGTAGCAGTGTGTGATAATAACCTCCCAACAATCCTTTTGTAGGTAAGACTTACATATGTTGACAAGATTGGTGTTTGGACTAACATACTGACTTTCATCCTYTAGGAAGGATATACAAGCCTTACTCTCCATTCTCACTACTAGCTTCGTAATTGCATTATTCCATGCCAATTCCAAGCCTTTTTTTAACGCACAAAGATCTTCCTTAATGGTTCTACAAAC
>SNQN01009966.1:0-19242 GCA_008642245.1 Bassia scoparia
AGGTGTATGGGAGCCGGGGCATCATCGGGCCGAACTGGGTCCGGTCCCTCTACTCCGGGGGGTACAATTTAATTGATGACTCGATTGTTTGCTAGAATTGAATTCTTGATTTTGCTTAGTGTGAGTATGCRTGGAGTTGTGTGTTTATACTCGAAACGAGCAAAGGAAYTRGCCACCYCACTTCTTTCGGGAAGCTGCAGAACCCGATTTAAACCTTGCCTATAATTGCATAAAGCAAGGCGAAGACTCCATTTCTMGTCGTGCACCAAGTCTGGATTAGGYGACAAGGGTAAGGGCGAAGTAGTGCACAYCACCCCCCGCATCTAGTGGCCTCTACTTGGTTATTGTAAGTTCATTGTCCAAAAGACAACATCAAACATATCTCCGTTTTAAACTCTAAGCATGCAAAATTACTAGGCGGYTTGTTTAACAGAATAATATGCATATAGTGTCTAGTTTGTTGTGACATGTGTTGTTAATTATTCCGTATTCCAGGAGCCTAATGRCGGTTGTCCATTGTTATCTTATTAGGCGTGAAACACGAAATTTTCCCATCTTGATTAAAGAATATTATAGGTGATTGAATGGCATGCAAGCACTCGTACGAGGAATTAAAAGTTTTGCCTAAAGATTGTTTTTAATTTGAATGTTAAATAGTTGTTTAAGCAATATTACATGAAACAGTTACATAGAAAGTCGAATTTCTAAACAAGCATGCAAAAGGGTGTTTAGAATTGAGACGTTGGCATAAAAATTACCTTGCAACACGATGTTGTTGATKAAAAACAGAGCCTTGGACCGTTTAGAATCCTTGTCAGACCTTAGAAGAGTTAGAACCCTTAGAACCACCTAGATCTAATACATGAATGTGTTTGAATGTGTTTTTGGATGCTTTTTGAATGTGTTTTAATGTGTAAGGTATGCGTTTATGATATGGTCTTGTTGTGTTATGTGAAGGAAGCAGGAGGATAGAGTGTTAGTATGTGCACGAATGTCTATGCACAGAGACAGAGTGTAATGTCAGCATGCAAAAGTCGAAGAAGTGAGTTGCCGAAATGTCGAGTCTCGCGGTTGTCTATATTTATGAGTAGGTTCTTGAGGCTAATAAAAAGGTGAGTAAAGTGTGCGAATCTCACCCAAAACTGGCGTTAAATCATGTCCCATTTATCGTCCCCAAGCTTCTTACCTTTTATTGGCTGATGACTCGAGACTATGTCTTTTTTTAACATTTGTATTTGTCAGGAGTGCAGATGAATGGAAAAATTTGATTTTTTGCTTATGTGACGGAGACTAGTATGGCTTGCAATGATGAACATTAGGTTATGAATGTGGAACACCGCTTGGGAATTTGAGGGGATAGCATGCTTACGTTCTGCAAGGAAGGTTCGTCGAATGCTTGCGTGGAATGTTTGCGTTTTTGCGTCTCGGTATCTAAAGACTTTTGTCTATTAATGAAATTCATAAAGTAGTTAATTTAAAAATGGTGCGAAAAATTTGGTAAAGAGAGAATGATGGTTAAAGAGATGCTTTGTAAAAAATTTAGTAATTTTTCTCAAAAAAAAAAATTCGTAGATTTTTGGAGCATGTTGAATTACAGAACTTCAGATTAAAAGGAACTACTTGCAAAAATTTAATTAAATTGCTAAAGAGTCCTGGATTATACGTCCGAAAATTTGCAAGACCTAGGGTCCTGAGTTGCTTTGAACAAATTAGTCCAAGAACAAATTTCTGAGAAAATTCTTAATATAACTACATTTTAAATTTTTGAAAATAAAAACTCATTTTTGCGATACTGGTAGCTGATGATGAAGAGTGTCGGTGTAAGGTTAGGACTTGCCGCATTTTTAGGGCCTGTTCTGTGTGCAAGGGGTGTTCTTAATCATGGTAGCGGGTCTTTTTCGGTCTCTAGGGACAATGTACTATCTCTACAGAAGTTCCTCCACTTTGTGCTGAGTTGTAGAAGACGCAAAGTATCTTGTAAGGAAGTAAAAGCCAAAGTCCTAGTATCCTGAGAGAGAAAAAGAAAGTGTCTTTTAATTTTACCTGCACTTGTGGGGTTGTATGTTGTCTGAAAGTGGTGCTTGCTTGCCTTTATGTTGCTAATGTCCTTTGCGTAGGTTGTGCTTCACCTATTGCGTTTTTGTTTCCACTGGTCATGTTCAAATTTTGTTGAGGGTTCCTTATTGCATGCTTGAGTTGATTTGCTTCGTCGCTCGACGTCCGAGGATGCGGTTAGTGACGTTTTAGTTGCTGCTTGTTTTGATTGTTCGCTTGAATAGTGGCTCGATCGCTTCTCGGTTTGGACATTTCCCTCCTTTCATTTTGGGATTCCTTAGTAGTGAGTCTCTGCCTCGGATGCTGTGGTGCAAAGACGTTCCATATAGGACTACATCTCCGGGGAGCTTTTCTGATTGATTGTGGCTTGAACTCGTATGACTCTGAGTCGTATAGTAGAGGTAATCGTCTCCTTATTTTGGTGATTCGTCTAGTCTTGTTTTACCGCCTTGACTGTCCGTTAAGACGTTCTCGGGAAGTTACTTATTTATGTCCACCTGGTTATTCGATGCCCTCAAGCCGACTCGTACTGCGACTATTCATGGGGATTTTGTTGTGTAGCAGCTATCCGTACTGATGACCCCAGACTCCTGCCATTGGACTATATTGCGTGGATTTAATTGGATTATGGTGTCCCCTAGTGAATCGATGCGCTCTGATTTCCTTGTTTAGGAGACCTATACTTGTGGAATTAATTGAATATTTGTGGTTCTGTATCGATGGACCTTCGTTATTGAGGAATTTGGATGAAAACTCGCTATTCTTGGTTGTCATAATCGATACTCTCCATTTGGACTAGGTTCTTCTTCTTGTGAGACACTTCTTTTATTCCCCTAGTCATCGGCTAGAATCATGGAGGAAGTAAACTAAACGTGAAGGGTCAGCTATCTAGCAATGTGTTTTTGCTGATGTCTTGATAGGCTATGCCTTTGTTCCCTGTTGATGAATAGAATGGTCGTCATACATGCCAAAAATTGCGATAGTAGCCAAACAAAATGTCTTTCGATTTTGTTTGTTGTCGGTGCTTTGAAAAGTCGTGTCTTTGAGGCATTAGGGATAGTTGCACATTGAGGTCGCTATTTGGGTAATCGTTGTAGTAACCATTGATGCATTGAGTGTTTGGGAGCACTAATCGAGGGGTACTAAAAGAAAACCGGCCTATCTGAGAGTCCAGTCCTGCTGGAGGCTCTTTTGTATGCTGTGCTGGAAATTGTGTTGTCTTTCTGACATTTATTTGAGAAGTGGTCTTTGCTGAACTTCTAAGGTCTAAGAGAAATTCTCTAGATCCGATTCAGGGGATGGTGATGTTTGAACTTTATACCTTTGGAAGTGATCCTCGCTTTTTTGCCTGTTTGCTCTTGATCGTGGTTATCGGCTTTGTGATACTTTTTAAGACTTTGCATTTGCTTAATCATAGGCTATGGTCGTCAGCCTCTTGTTGGACACGTATCTTTTTTCGTTGTGAAATTGACAACTTTCTGGACCGGGTCCATTTCGCTTTGGGTCGAGTGGGCACTTTATTGGTCATGACAGGTGCTTTGAACTATGGTAAAAGTTGGTTAGCAATCCCGGGAAACAGTACCGAACGACATTTGGATGCAATAATCGATACTGAGTCTAATCCTAGTACATGTAACGGTGCCAATGTGGAGGTGGAAGGGTGTCATTTGAAGAGTGACTTGAAAAAAAGGTGACAGTTTTGACGTGTAGACTTGGGAACACTTAATTGGCGACCCGATGATATTGACGTTCCAGTGACTTTGATTTGGAAGAGAAAAGGGTGTCAAAGTGACTTTTGTCAGGATTTGGAAGATGGACTTTTGTAGCAAAGACTTTTGCAACCACGTAATGCCTTAAGGGAACAAAGAAGGCGTTTCTGTGGACCATTAACGGTTCCCCCAAACTTTTATTGAATCGTGGAAAATTAAGGAGAGGACCTCCAGGTGATGAAAAACGAGCCCTCACCAGCGAGACTTTGAGATCAAATCGTGGTTTCACGGCTTAAGTCTAACATAGGGAAGGCGTGGATAGTTGTATGGATGAGTTCCACAAGATGTAACTGGGAGCCAAAGGTCAGGTGGCTTTTACCTTTGGGTTGAGCCAATGAGTCCTGAAGGTGACCAAAGAATAGCTAGGTTCCGAGAAATAAAAGGGTCAAATTTGTGACTAGGGGTCAGAATGCAACAGGGGATTGCTGGTGCGCGAAGCTAAGGTGGGGACCGACGAAAATTGGCTTGAAACATTGGAGCCAAAAACAAACGCGAGAACGGCGATAATTTCGCTCAATTAGTTCAACCAATTTTGGGCTGAAATTCAATGGCTTAATAAGAACACAAAAGCTCTTGTGCTATGTAGCTTGTAAATATATTGTTGCTAAGTAGAGTGGGATATGATCTTAAGAAAATGAAATGTACATACACATACCAATATTATTATTAAGGATAAAAATATTTTATGTTATCAAATCTATACTATATGATTCGTATTATTAGTAATATAACTATTCAGTAGTGATAATTGGAATTAACATCTTTGGTATTGAATGGCAACAAACTTATATCAGATGATTGTGCTTGGCAAAGATTAAAAAATTGTTGAGCCATACGAGCTTAGCAACGACCAAATATAAGTCGTTGTGAAAACGGTTTCTATTATGCCTTTATAATTAGAATTTGGCACACGACTTGTTCAACTAACATAGAATCCCGTTGCCGCTAAGATATCAAATAACCCGTTGCAAAGGTCTTGTGCAACGGTAAGAGAAACGACAAGGCACGAATACCCCGGTTTGCAAATGCTATCGGCAATTGGTTTTTTTGGCATAGCAATGGTATTAGCTGTTGGCTAAGACCTTATATTCTATAGTAGAGCTCAGGGCAAACATTCGAAATTCTGTAGCAGTCACACTAGGATATGGCTCAAGCGTATGTGGGATGGCGCGTCAATGCTTTAGAGAGTTTGGTTTGTATAGTACTTGCACCAGCGCCAATCTTAAACGAACCCCCCCGGTCTTGCCTTAAGTGTAGAACACACTTATACGAGACGTGATGCCTAAAATGTGAGTGCCAAATACCCAAGTACTGCGTAATGAAGGATGCCTAACACATGTCGTCTCTATGACGATYAATTTGCATGACATTTCGAGTATTGTCCACACATCACTAAGAAWAATAGCTTTAGTGAACCTCCCTAGTGGAGTCGCCAAAAAGCTGTATGGGGCGCCGGGGCGTCACCGGACCAAACTGGGTCTGATCCCTCTGCTCCGGGGAGTACAATTTAGGTGATGACTCAGGTTTTGCTAGAATTGCATTGTCGCATTTGCATATTGTAAGCATGCCTATAGTTGTGTGGTATTATACTTGAAACGAATAGACGAAGTCGCCGCCACACTTCTTTCAGGAAGCTACGGGTCCCGATTTATGCCTTGTCTATAATTGCATAAACAAGGCAAAGGACTTCATGTCTGGTCGTGCACCAAGTCTGGATTAGGGGACAAGGGTAAGGGTGAAGTAGTGCACAACGCCCCTCAGKGTRCTCTACTCGGTTTTTGCYAGTCCATTATCAAAAAGACAACAACAAACATATCTCRGTTTTAAACCCTAAGCATGCAAATTACTAGGTGGATTATTTATAAAAAATATATGCACATAAGGACAAATTTGTCGTTGCGACATGTGTTGTTTAGATCCATATTCAAGGTGCCTAAAAGCCAATTTGTCCATGAATTAGTCTTATTAGGGGTGAGAACATGTAAATTTCCGGTCTTTGTTTAAGGTTGTGATTTACAAGCATGCAAGCATTCGACAAGAATTAAAGTTGTGCCTAAGATTGATTTTAATTCATGTCGAGTAGTTGTTAAGTCAATATTACATGCAAATTTCATTGAAATCGAATTTGTACAAGCATGTAAAAGGGTGTAAAGAAATTAAGATATAGACCTCATACTAACCTTGCAACATGGCGCTAATAATTGAGAACGCGTATTAAGTATTAAGTATTTTGTCCTTGTTAAATTTCTCTTGGAGATATAAGTATATTATTAAATGAAATACATGTTTCATTCTTCCATATCATTTAATTATTTGCAATTTATATAGGTGTAGTCAGGGGCGGAGGCACAGTAGGGCACGGTAGGTCACGTGCCCTACCATTATTTTAAAAAAAAAATCAAGCTGTTTTTTTTTTAAAAAAAAAATTAAGTAAAGCAGAGGCAGACAGTCACGCGTGAGAGGGAAAGCAGACAGCCAGACAGGGGTCATTCATTTCCCTCATTTCACTCCCTCACCTACTCTCTCTCTCTCTATTTTCTTTTTCTCTCTCTTTTCTTTTCTTTTTCTTTTACTTTTTCTGGGTTTGTTCGACTGCTTGGCTCGTTGCTCCGTCGGTTCCGGTCACAGTCCGTGCATTCCGGTGGGTCGGTGCCGGGTGCTGCTGTCTAGTGACCCAGTTGCTCGCCTTTTTGCCCGTCACCATGCGTCACTGTAGATTCTCACACTTTTCTTCAAATTCCTCCCAAGTCTCACCTTCTTCGTTTTCGAGTAATGTATCCTCTTTCTTTGCTTGATTTCCTTTCCTTCTCTTTGATCTTTTCGTTTATTAGGGTTGTTTGCATTGTTTTTTCTAATCTCTCTGTCGTTTGTGTTAAATTTTTGATTTTTGTAAGATAGTAAAATTCGTTTAATTTTCATTTATGTTTTTAAGGAGCTTGAATTTTTATGGTTCATTGTAATCTGTCAAATATGGAAACTCGTAGACAAAATTGGTAATAGTTTTGAAGTATTATTTATTTTGATGCGTTTTATATTGTATTTGAGATGATTCAACTTTGACATATGGATAGAAATTATAATTTCCGTTGTTATTATTTAGTTGGCAAACCGAGCCCGACCCGAGGAACCAAATTTTGTTTCGTCAGTATGGGCTATACCCATGACTTTCTCAAATTCTTGCTTCCGCCCCTGGGTTGTAGTGAGGTTCATATAAATACTCTGGTTTCATAACATATATTTATTATTTTTTAAAAATTTTAATGTTGACCTTAATAGCGGCCATTTTAAGTAGCTGCTATTGAAAAACTATTTATATCCCTGTAGAAACCCAAATGGTCTCCCTAAGTAATCGATGATGAACATACCACGTTCGTGATCGATTCGATTCCGAAAAGACGCAACTGAACTTGTAAACTGAATTCACCTTGAAATCATGAGGCAAAAGGTCACAAGAGGCCAAAGAATTTTCTTTAATCCATTTCTATTTTTTCGGAGTTTCTGTTAACTATAAGATTTTTTAAAAATTACACTGGTGATTCTCATGATTCTATTTTTCATCAACATCTTCTTCAATTTCTGAGTTTGCCAGTATTTTAGTTATTTTTCTGATTTTTCAATGATTTTCTATAATATTTGCAATATTTACAAAACATCAAAATATGCAGAATAAAAAAAAAACAGAATAATACGTAAATAATCAGAAGATACGTGGAATGTCAGTAATCTCCTAGAAATATACTTTCTTGCACAAGGGGAGTCTAGAATAATCTACGTTCGAGGATCGAAATGTTTGGCAACAGTTTTCGAATCAGAATTTTTAGAAAAAAAACGAGAAGCGTAATACGCAAGGAGACGTAATATCGCAGAGACGAGCTATATACAAAGGAACGAGCGTATATATGCGTCCCTGGGAGCGTAATTATCGCTCTGGCACGAGCGTGATATACGCTCTCCCTCTACGTATTACGCTCAACTTGTTTCCTCTTCGCTGCTCAAAAACGGCTTGCCACGTCTCGAGTTCTGGAACATCTTTCACGACTTAACTTCCAACGAGCTTCAAAACTTCACAAGTCTCTGTGTGCCCATCACACCACACATTGATAGAACGAGTTTCGCGCAACCCGCTTTTCGAATCGATGCAACGTAACGAAGATCAAGGTATAAATCTGAGATTACTCACTCTCTAAAATTCGTTTTTCGTTAAACACTTATATTATGTTCATCAGTCGCAACATATTATATTGTGCACTTGTTATTAGTGCAACACTAACGACGTTTTTTGTTCGATTAGATTTGATCCAACGGCGTTTCTTTTAGTTTATACTTTAACAATTTGCTTATTCGGCAGAGACAAGGTGAGAAGGAACACACATGTATATTATTATGCGTTTTACTAACCTTTGTCTTCATGTTCGTTGGTTAACATTTCTATCACACATGTATGTATTAGTTATTGGCTTAAACAAGACCGGAATTTCATTGCTTTCACATTAAAATAGGATATATGAACGACTGGTTTTCGTAGGGCACCTATATTGATATCTTAACAAGACAAGGTGGATCGCTGTTAATCACATGATAGAAGCTATTGTTTGTAACATAATGCAACCCACTATAAATTAGGTGTAGTGTGGCTTTCAAGATCAAATCGATAGGTTTTTCTTTGAATTCTGTTATATTCATGGAATAAAATGTAGAGCCGAGTAGAGCACTACATGCGGGCGATTGGGTTACGATTCAATTCCTACCATGCCAAACCACAACTTTGGTTATGGACCTATTTGTGGGAGCATTAGTTTGGCAAATGTTTTCGGACGTCCGTGATTAACCTTATAGAGCATCTGGTGGTGATTCCCAACTCGACAACGAACACCACGCATTTCACATGCGGATCCATGGCTCAATTCCATGACCAAGAAGCTGAGGTCAACCCCTCGAAGGGGTAAGCCCACATCCCCGTTAATGACCTTTGATATCGGTAACATAAAGCGCTGTAAAAATTTGTATTTGGTGCAAATTTCAGGTAGCTTTTAATAGCGATTCTAGATGCGATATTAAAAGCACATGGACTTTAATTGCGCGGTGTAATTATAAGCGGCCAACAATCGCTATTAAAAGCGTATTTAAACCACTATTAAAAGGAATTCTGGCATCGATCGATGCTAGGGACCCTCGCTAACTCGTATGAACACGAACAAGCCCAAATCAAACTTAAAACAAACAAGAATCCAAATGAGTATGAATGTAATGCAATTGTGTTTGAAATGTGTTTGATTGTGTTTAGAGTCAAATCAATTTGTGATTGAATGCAAGAGGGAGAGAATTTTGAGAGTGTTGTAGAGAAGAGAGAGAGAGAGAGAGAGAGAGAGAGAGAGAGAGAGAGAGACTAGATCGGAGAGAAACGAGCAAGCAGCAGATATGAAGTGTGTCGAATGTGGGGCCGAGGCTTAGGTATTTATTGGCTAAGTTATGTGAGAGGAAGTGACTTGGGCGCTTATGGGTCCAGCGGGCGTTATACGCCCATGCATGCTTTCTATTCGCACGTGATTCTCATGCCTTAAATAGGTGATTACGTATAGTATTAAAAAAACAAAATAAAATCTTTCTGATTTCATTTGATTCCAATATTATTACAAATATCCCTGACTGATTTGGGGAGATATTCATGTTGGCCCACACCGAGTCAGGTCCTATGCTCAAATGAGCCGTTTTTGCTTGTGTACGCGTTTTTATATTAGAAAATTCACATATATTTTTCCACAAGTCTAAAATTATGTAAAAATATAAACAATTCTTGTAAAATATTGTGCGTTGTCTTAAAATTTTCGTGAATTTTGGAAATGCTTTCATAATTTAATTAACTATTGAAAAATTAATTACATTGGTGAAAATTTCGAAAATGCCAAAAGTGTTTAGAAAAATTCCAAAAAAATTCTAGAAAAATGTCTAAAAATAAGTTAGGATTCTTTGGTMTAGGAAAATGTGCCCGGTGTAATGAAAACATGCCTTTTTAGGGTATGTCGGGGCCCTGGCTTTCTCGATTTCGCTTGTGTGTTGCAAGGGGTTGTCTTATTATCGGCAGTCTTGGGCTAGGGACAAATGTAGGTGTCTACAAGCCTTATTCTCATCAACTTATTTTAATAAGTTTTAGTAAAAATAAGTTCATTTTAGTAAAAATAAATTCCGTTCAGTAGTAATAAGTTTATTTCAGTAAAAATGAGTTCAATCCTTAAGAAATTTGTTAAGGTTTTAGTAAAAATAAGTTCAGTACTAATAAGTTTAGTTCAGTAAAAATTAGAGCAGTTTAGTAAAAATTAGTTTAGTTAAGCAAATTTTAGTTGACGAGAACATGACCTTCATCCTCTAACGYCAATAGCAATAGCACAAACCTTTTAGAGGTTTGTTTTCATGCCTTGTCATATTTTGACAAACCTCTTCAAARTAACCCACACTTTATTTTTGTGCAATGAGGCTGCTATGGTATGGCAGACTTCGGCTTTAAGGCTCGATACCCAGAAGGTGGRAGGTCTAGGGATATGGGGATGGTTGGAACAACTCTTAGTCAGGTTTCCATAAGTTGAGTGGTGGACTATAATCTGGGCACTAGTGTGGCAAGTGTGGATTCGGAGAAATAAGTGGTGCTTTGAGAAGAAATGGATCAATTCACTTGAAGTCTGCATGAAGGKCATGGGTCTTGTTGGAGAGTACGGTGTTGGGGTGTCAGCTGTAGCTTGGAACTTGGGGGCTCCTGTGGTGGTGAATCAGGCTTGGCAGGCTCCTGCCCATGGTGTTGCTAAGGCGAACAATGATGCTGCACTCTTTAAAGGTGGAGCAGGCTTTGGTGGTGTTGTGAGGGACGATAATCGGGGAAGGTTGTCTCGCTCGCGTGGTCTCGATACGACTAATACGGGAGTGGAAGTCGATGTGGCTGAAGCTTTAGACCATGGCGTCTGTTGGGTGAAAGTATCTTGGAGATCCGGGCTTCGCTCGTGTTGATGGTGGAGACTGATTGTGAAAAACTCTTTTTTGCCTCTTCAACGCAAGTAGAACCTAAATTTTCTTGTTTTGGCAGAATTGTTTGGTCGACATACTATGTTTGTGGTAGCATTGCTGTTCTTTTTCTTGTTCTTTAGTCTGCGCAGGAGGAATAAATGTAGCAACATCTTGCTAAGAAGAGATTCATTGGAGTGTCGACTCTTTTGTAAACATGATTTGAGTTAATTTTATTAGTGTGCTGTTTCCGCGCAAAAAAATAAAAAATAAAATATAAACAAATAATAACACAAACCTTTCCAAGATTTTATATTGGATGCACAATATGCTTTTGGCATTAAAAAAAAGGACAAAATTACAAAAAATAATTCCAAATTTTAGAGGTCTTCCAAAAGTAATCCCTACTCATTGGGTTTATTATTTCGGAAAAGCCCAACTAGGGTTCCACCCTTAAAAATAGTCCATCCTTTAACCCGTTGACCGGTAACAATTAGATTTTTTTTTATTTTCCTTTTTGTTTAAATAACTTCTAATCCTCTCATCTCTCCTGCTCTTTTATCATGTGTCTCTGTTCCTCTCTTCTTCTCCTCTCCTGTCTCCTTGTCTCTCTCGCCTATTATCTCTCTCACTCTTTCCTGCGTGGTCCGTGGTGCGATGAGACTGGCGTTCGTGGTGAGGTGGGCGCGATGGTGGCGCAATATGAGCGAGTGGGGTGCGAGGGTGGGTGGTGTGGGTTGTTGTCGGGGTTTTTGTCGGATCGCAGTGCTTGGTGGTAGGTGTGGTTATTTGGTTTGTTGTTCTGTGAATGGTGGTGTGTGGTTTGTTGGGGTTGTATGTCGTGGGTCCAATTTGGGGGTTATAGGTGGTGGTTGTTGAGAGGTAGGTGGTTTGGGGCGGCGTCCGAGTGTGTGGTTTTGTGGTTGTTTGTCTGGGGTCCCAATTTGGGGGTTTGAGGGGTGGTGGTTTGTTGTGGGTAGTTGGTTGGGTCGGGTCGAGTTTATATTGTGTCATTTTGGGATGGTTGTTTGAGTTTTTCGGGTAGGTGGAGGGGTGGTTTGTTGTTTGTGGTAGAGCGGTGTGAGGGTGGTGGTGGTGGTGCAGTGGAGGGAGGTGCATTGGACGTGGGTGATTGGTTTGGTCTGCGTTTGGTGAGGGTGGTAGCGGTTGTGTGTCTAGGTGTGGTGGTTAGAGGTGGTGTTGGGTGTGAGGTAGTGTTGATGATGGTTGTGTGGGTTTGAGACTTTGGTAGGTTGGTGTTGATGAAGTTGGTGATGTGGACCTCTAAGGAACGATGGCAAAGTTAGATGGAGGGTGCGGTATGGGGGAGTTTTTAATTTTAATTATATAAAATTTACTTTAATAAGTTTAAATTAATTTAGTTTAATTTTAAATACACCAATGACAAAGAGACATGTGGCATTAACCTAATCATCGGTCACAGGTCACATCAAGTTAGAGATTAATTTGTGGAAGGGATGACTCCAAAGTTGGATCAATTGTTTTTGCTTTGCTTCAACACAGATTACACAGATTTAGATGTACAATGGATGTGAAGACGAAACTTTTCCAGCTCATCTGGTTTATACCTCAAAAGCCTGAAGCCCTTTTTGATGTCTTTGATAATCACATCATCTAAGACCATATTTCAGCAAGACTACTGTAGAAAACATACTAAGCTGCAATCTTGTGACAGGTTTCAGACACAAAATTACTTGTACAACGAGAATGAAAAAAGTGGATCGTGAAAATGGGGGGTATTGAAAGGAAAAGAACATGTGTTTCAGCAGGTATGAGGGGATCAATTCGTTCAGGTATTTCTCTTTTCTTGGTTGAGTTGACAATCAGAATAACAGGTTCAAAATTTACAATATACAATCAGATAACAAGTTCAAACATCATAGTTAGTAAGACCATAGAATATTTCTGCACTAGGCTAATAAACACATGTTGTTTTCGTGTTCTGTTCTATTTACATAGGCTGTTTTCATATTCGTTCTGGAATTTTTATTATTTATATATGTAATGATGTATTAAAATAGTAATTTTCTGCACTAGCTATAAAACACTGTGTTTTCGTGTTCTGTTCTATTTACATAGGCCTGTTTTCATATTCCTGTTCTGAATTTTTTTATTATTTAATATGATATGATGTATTAAAATAGAAATTTCTGCACTAGCTAATAAAAATTATAATTGCAATTATTCTAGCCTAGTTCAACAAAAACGAACTATTCATGAACAATATGATACTCACATATATAATTTCCGTGCTTGAAGGTCTCCTATGGGGATCAAATTGCAAAGGGTGCTAAAAAATTAGTGGAGATAAAGATATTGAAGTTGAAGATTCGAGTAATAATGTTTCCTATGTACATATAAGCTAAATAAATACATAATTCTTCATTCACACAACCAAACCAAACATGTTCGCACACATATTTAATCCTCTTTAACCGTCACAAATACATTCAAACAWATCAAATCGCTACATCAATAGCATACAACATCCAGTAAGCATGACATGTAATGAACCATAATTTGTGTGAGCATACAAGTGATATAGAAACAGATGGCTTAACAAGACCATTAAGATTACAACTTACAACCATTAAATTAATCAAATATCTCACCACGACCCCTTAAACTGATTAAATTAATTTGTGTGAACCATAATTGATTGAATAATTTTGCTGCAATAATATACAGAAGAATTAAAATTCAACCCAAACACAATAAATAAACAATTAAAAAGGGAATATTAAATCGTACAAATCATAAGAGCAGCCACAAAAATTTCAATTTTTTAGCAACAATTCTACTAATTTTCAAGCTAAAATTCGAGCAAAWGGCCAACAATTCAAGTACTACATGGTAATTCAAATCAACCAAAAATCAAACAAAGTACGAGATCGAAAACGAACTTGCTTGGCGAAGGTTGCTACTTCTCGTGGAGTAAAGAAGGGACATAAGGAGAAAGCCAGAGAAAACTGATGAAGAAGATGAACTGATGAAGAAGATGAATTTGTCGAAGAAGATGAACTGATGAAGAAGATGAATTTGACGAAGAAGATGAACTAATGAAGCACTAACCAAACCCTAGGAGAGAGAAAGCAACACGAAATTTGACCAACTGATGAACTGAAAATGTTTGGATGATATTGGGCTTTTTTTGGGTCATATTGTAATTTAAATGACATGTAAAATGTTGGAATTTCAATTACCAGAAAATTAATAATGTTTTTAAATCTTAGGATTTGGGCCAAATCCAAATTTCAAATACAAGCCTACCCAACACAAGGTATTTGGGCCAAATCCAGAATTTCAAATGAAATTCTAGATACCAAACAAGGCATTAAGGTAATTGTGATCTTAGTTTAGAAAAATGGTTGGAATCATCTTCTAAGTCATCCAACACTACCAAACTTGCTCAAACCAAAGTCCACTTTTAAGCTCTCACAAGAATTAATCAAAAATTGATTAAACAATACCCTAAACAACCCCCAATCCCTTACAAAGGTTGAACAAGGCTAACTCTCTCTCTCTCTCTCTCTCTCTCAAAGCCTTGGGTGACCAAATCCAAAACCAAGCAAGATTGAGAAACCACAATTTAGGAACAAAGATAGTGGAAATGAGATGATTATATCATTTTGGCATCAATTGATTATAGTTGGGCTCCCTAGCATTCCTAAGCAAGTAAACTACTCACAAAACATTGTAGGAAACAAGGAAACAACAAAAATAGCAAGTACAAGCATGAAAATAGCCATTGAAGCAAACAAATGTACGGGCCCGGGGCTCACCGTGCCGGACTGAAGGTCTGGTCCCTCTGCTTCGGGGGTTACAATTTAAAGGGCGGCTCAATTTGTTTGCTAGAATTGAATTCTGCTCTTTATATATGTGAAGGATCCTTGGAGTTGTGTGTTTATTACTCGAAATGAGTAGAGGAAAGTCGCCATCGCACTTCTTTGGAAGCTACAGAACCCGTTTAAGCATACAACTATAATTGCATAAGCAAGGCGAAGGACTCCGTGTCTGTGTAGCTGCACCAAAAGTCGTGGATTAGGACAAGGGTAAGGGTGAATGTATGCCACAACACCCCCCGCATCTAGCAGCTCTAGTCAATTATCGCCGAGTTCATTGCCAAAACAACAACAATAGTTTTTTCGTTTTAAACCCTAAGCATGCAATATTAATAGGCGGTTTGATTTACAGAATACTATGCAAATAGTGTCTGTTTGTTGTGATGTGTTTTAATTCCGCTATTCCAGTTGGCCCTAATTGCGGTTGTTTATAGTTATCTTATTAGCGTGAACACGAAATTGCAGGTCTTTGTTAAATCATATTATTTGGGTTTGAGACAACATGGAAGCACTCGTGCGAAAATTTAAAGTTATGCCTTAAGTTGCTTTTAATTCGAACTTTGCCGATCGTTTGTTAATCAATTACCATGTAAATTACATAGAAAAGTCAAGATTTCTAACTACGCATGCAAAAGGGGTTTAGAATGTGAGACGTTAGCCTCAAAACCTAACCTCGCACACACGAGTGTCGAAGACCAAGAACACTGCCTCGACCCTTAGAACCCTTTGTCGGACCTTAGATCCTTGAAAACCTCTTTACATTTATTGCAAAGACCTTTGAATTGCTTTTATGTGTTGAGAATTGTGTTAGAAAGTGTTTTTAAAGAGGAGAATGAGAGAAAATCAGACGAGTGAAAGAGGAGAAAAATGCTCAAGTCCAAATTGATTGAAATGAATAGAAGATTCCCTATTTATACGGAAGGTTCCAAAATCGGCCAAAATAGGGAATTTTGGGCGCCATTACGCCCAAACACTGGGCGCCATTGCGCACAGTATCGGACCCGGATTTTGGCCGATTTTTCTTGCCTCGAATAGCGTGATTGCGATTGTTATAATATCGTAATATAACGTACGTGATTTTATACGATTCTTATTCATATTTATCGATTGCGTTAGATTTATTGCGTATTTCGAGATTGTCTTTACCTCGAATAGACGAGATTGTAATGAAATTTAATATCGTAGTAATAATCGTATAAATATATACGCGATTTATACGAATCATAGTTGTTATTATTGAGATATATGGCTGATATTACCACGATGCTTGGGATTTTCGCTCCCCGGGATGCATGTCTCGAGGCGAAAATCCCGGAATGGCTCGCTTTGCTTGGCTTCGCGTTTTTACTTAAAAATTCATAAATAACCATAAATGAAAATTTGGAGAAAATATGTGAAAATTCTTGTGAAAAAATAGCTGCTGTACAAAAATTTTGTGAATTTGGGAATTGTTTTCATAAATTTAATTAATTATCGCCAAAATTAATTAAATGTTGAAAAATTTCTGAAAATCTTGAAAAATACTTAGAAAATTCAGAAAAATTCCGAAAAAATCTTAGAAAAGCGTTTTAAAATTAAGTTAAAAATTATGTTGGAAATTAAAAGCTTATCTTTTGAGGTGCTAAATACCTGTAATAGGATTGTTTCGGTTGCAAGGGGATTTGCCTTTTTAGTGCTTTCAAGGCCAGCCTCTCCGATTTGACTGTTGTTGCCGTAGGGGTGCTTATCATTGGCATTCTTGGCTAGGGAAAAATGTTGTATCTACAGAAGCCCCTACTTTGGCCTGAGTTTGCAGATAGTAAATCTCGTAAAACGAAAGCTAAGTATAGTACCTGCAAACACAATACGCATTAGTTTACCGACCTGCGGTTGCATGTGCTTGCTTATTGTCTCTTCACTTAATACTTTTGCTTACGTTTTCACCTCATGTTCTGATTCCACGGGACTACGTGCTTCGATCTTTGGGGGGGGGGGGAATTATCCACCTATGGTTCTGTTCCACTAGGGATTTTTGCTAACAGGTTGTCCGCCGTCGTATTCATCTTAGGATTCACGGGGCGGAAACTATTATCTCAATGCTCCACCTCCGATGCCTCCGTTAGGACTTCTATGGGGAATTACTTTGGTAAGGTCCGTATCGATGCACTCGTTTAGGACTTCTTTGGGGAAAATGAAATAGTGTCCTATTTATGCCTCAGTTGGACCTTGGTGCTTGCTTGAATTTTTTATCCACATCGGTAGTCGTCCGGGAGATTAACTACTTAACGTAAGCCATGGATATGTATTAGTGAATGTCTTTTTGCTGGGTGCGTGCTCATTCGGCTGTATCCCATCTCGGCTAGTCTTCCGAGAGAATTAAACTGACCGGTAACGTCGCTGTATAGCCACGATCGCGCTTTTTTATAGCGAATGTCTTTTTGCTGGTGTGTGCTTTGATCTGTGTATTCCCATCTCAACTAGCGTTCAGATAATTAAACTTGAGTAACGTCGCGTACTACCATGAATTGCACTAAGCAATGGCTTTTGTAAATGCTTGCATTGCGATAATACACCATCGGCTAACACTTGGTCTTTGCGGAGGATGATACGACTTCGACTGGGGATGTGTGCTTTGACCTTTATGCTGTTTTGACCGCTATCACCTGCATAGTGCTATTACTTGTTGAGGACCTTGCATTCGCTTATCGGCTTTGTCGAGCTTCGTAGGTGTATTTTTGTAGGCACATTTGATGACTTTCGGCCCATTTTGGCTTAGGGCATCTAGGATCTTGTGCATTGACTTGAAAGTTGGTTGGATTTCCTGGAAAGCTACCAACGGCATTTGAACGCAACGCAGTTCGCGCGTTAACACAAGTGGGCCACGAGAAAGGGTCGATTTTCAAGCCAAAATAGGCCGATGTGCGGCGCAATTACGCCCAGACATTTACGCTGATTTTGGACTGAAAATCGTGCCCTTATTAATGACACTTTAGCTTCATTTTGGAAAATTTACTCCTTTACTTTATTTGTTGCAAGCTCTCTTTAAAACTCCACTTGCTACACCTTGGACATTGCTTGGAAAGGCTTGGTTTGCCTCATCAAAA
Source organism: Bassia scoparia (assembly GCA_008642245.1). Classification (NCBI taxonomy): domain Eukaryota; kingdom Viridiplantae; phylum Streptophyta; class Magnoliopsida; order Caryophyllales; family Amaranthaceae; genus Bassia; species Bassia scoparia. Next base: position 17,761 of record SNQN01009966.1, read on the forward strand.
TCCCAAGTTCTGTAAGTTTATTTACTACTCCAAACTTGAAATTCACTTGTAAGTTGCAATTATAATACTCAAAATCATGCCATTTGAATATGCCTTGTCAATTTGTGCAATTGAATTGGGGCTTTCTCCCTTGCTTGTGTATGCTTGAAATTGTTGAATGCTTTGGCTTATTCATGCTTATGTGAGTCTTTTGCAACTTGTTTCATCAAATTTGGTGCAAATTTGAGTGASTTATGCCATTGTWAGCTTACTACTTGAAGAAGATGATGAATAGTAGCTTGCTATGCCCATGCCTTGTTGAATTATGCATATGCTTGTTTATTCTTGCTTGTTGATGATAGAATAAACCTTTCCATTCTTATTTGCAACAATGTGGATGCCCATGTATGATTTCACCATTGTAAGTAGCTTAAAGCTTGAAAAAGCACTTGTTAATGGCGATTACTTGCTAAATTGAGGATTATGGTATATGAGTGAGCGTAAACACCTTCTTGAAATCCTCGTTGCATATAGAATTTTGTGAGTGGAATTGTGCATTCCGTTAGGCACGTATATTCACTGGGGAGAAGAAGTGCTCTTTCTCGCCTTTCTAGTTGCTTGCCTATTGTTCTTACTGCTAGGAAATTGTGCATTTCCTTCGACCATGGTTGTGTTGATTAGCTGTAAGCCCCCAGAGGGATTTTTTGTTTGTATGCTGGATGTCCATTTTTAGCCGTTATGCTGCCGTTTGTTTTTTGAATCTTTCCCCCTTTCTYCTTGTAGCATGCCAGTGCGAAGAGGAAAGCCAGTGCGCAGGTCCCGTCAGAGATGGAGGGTGACTGATTGGGATAACTCTGAGTTATGCTGCTCCTCTGATCACCATGTTTCGATCCGTCCGAGGAACGGACGGGTATGTTTCTTTCAATTGTCTGGTTGTCTTTTGTTTTGCCTCGTTTGCTAATTCTTGTATCATCTCTTGTGCAAAGCGATTAACGTGCTCGGACGTATGYGACCTCTSATACGATTGCTGATATCTTTTGTAGAGAGTTCTTCGAGCGCCGTAGAGGAGTATGGGACATCCTCGGGCGATGTGACTTCTAGGATTTTGTTCTCAACCTTGTTAGTCAGTCATATTCACTTGCTCCCAAGATTTCAGTGTTTGTCCTAATGGAGTGGTTCTGGGATACCACAACAGCTTTCACTTCCCAAGGGGGAAATGGCTGTGACCCCCTAGACTTTGCTATGTTYACCGGGCTTGTTTTCACTGAAAAGCTTGTCCCTCTAGATGACAAGATCAGGCTTTCTGATCCTCGATTGGATGAGTGGCTGGGTCCGATTGTTTCCCACCTACGAGTTGAGAGCGTGGATAACAGAGCATCACAGAGCGTGCTCATGGAGGGTCTGGAGCTGGCAGGCACCACTAATGAGCAGTCAGCCAGGATCATTTTCCTAGTGATGCTTTGCACGACATTGTGTCCTGATAAGGGCACGAGGAGCAGAATT
>SNQN01009968.1:1078-23421 GCA_008642245.1 Bassia scoparia
AAATTTGATAAAGAGGAAATTGCGGGATCAAATATATTCAGAGGATTAGTTAGTGGAAAACAAATAAATAATACAACAGTAAATTAGATAGAAGACAGCGATATCTTTATGTGCAAACGCACAGGAAGTACGACCCATGCTGTCACCCTATCTGGTATGCGACAGTGCCACGTAGCGTGCGTAATCCACTAATCACAGCAAAAACAGATATGCCTTCTTGGGACGTATATTTGCCAGCTGTGTTCTATTGCGAACACACGCCAGGCTATCCAACGCTTCTGTTTCTCCAGTCATGCTAGCCGTCATTCTTCATATACAGATGTCCCAATCACTCTGGATTTTGGGCCAGGCAAGCACAGGACTGTTCCGAAGTACATTCCATAATGGAACGATTTTGCTATTTCGATATCACACGATTTCCTTTGCTTCATGAGACAAAACCACCGATTCTATAATTGGTCTGGATCTTCTGTTCGCATACCTTAGTACCTATTGAACTTACGTTTCATTCATCAACCATAGGATCCTCAGTCACTCTCTGGAAAATGCCAGCGTGCATAGACTCAACCATCGGCTCAATGAATGAAAATAGATCATTGAGTTCTAAGCAAGATGTGCGAATTCTGTTCGAATGTCAACACTGACAGACGAAAATAGCAAAGGGTTACTGAAATTGTAAAATATCATTCTTGAGATCTAAAGTGCCATACGCTGCTACATCGTCTACAATAAAGACGGATATCTTTAGTATCTCGAAAGCATACTACTTGTTCACAGCCTTTCATTTGTCATACTGTCGCACAAATGATGAGCATCTTTCTATATGAATCCGTCACTTATGATGTCTGTAAGTATGTGGCGTGAGTTAATTTCAATAATATTTCATGACACCCTCAAAAGGTTACAATTGTTAGAAACTCATATGCACGTTTTTAAGTTAAGTTCGTTGTAAATTATGTATGGCATATGTCTACGTGTCATGGTGAAAATAATTAATAGATTTCAACAGTCTTCTATCAGATATAAAATACATTTAGAATATTATATATATAAAAATAACATATAAAGTCTATGTCCCATAATATATATTAATGCATCATTGTAATACAGCCTTATTAAATTAACATGTTAACCTAACGATCAAATATAAACAGATGTAGTTCTTACATCTTTAGATTCTTGAAATATAAGGCGCTTAAATACATTCTACAATTACATTTTTTACGATGTTTCAAAACGGACTGGATTCTCTATGTATATGTGTATTCTTTCGATTGATGCACAGAACTACGATTGTGATAGTAGTATCTTTAGTCCAGTGCTAGGATAGTGGGAAAATATGTAGCACAAAATAGGTATGATAGTGTGTATGGCTGATAAATAATATTAATGATATAGAAGTAGTGCTCGCTTTCAAGTTCACTAGTATTTTTTATATGTGGGATGTCTTCAATAGGTGTGATGGCTTTGAAGAATCGATCTATTAGTTAAAGTGAGGTAGATAGAACGATTCATGTAGATAAGAGTAAGATAAAGGATTATTGAATCAAGTGGTAATGAAAAAGCCATATACTAGTGTGTTATCTAAGTCCACATATTGTAACTTAAATATTATGATAATAACTACTATTCGTTGACCACACATACTAGTAATTTATATGACCTTAAAACAAAGATCTGGTGAATTATTGAGTAAGAACCACTAGGAGATTATTAGTCTCCTACGCATAGATAATTACTAACATAGGAGAACGCGGCACCATGGCCAAGCAATTTCTCTTCTGAAGAAACTACAACTTGGATTAATCGATATATTTGGCGATCGTAAAATGATACAAAAATCACACATGTGATCTGGTAGCCGACCAATAAATATGAATCCAAGACTCAATAATTGAAAAGGATGGAAGATAACAGTATGTTAGATTTTTGCTAAGTGATACACATTGACATAGCATCACCACTAATAATACCTTGGAGCGAGCCCTAATCAGATGACGTCATATATACTCTCATAAGTAATCCACATTTTCTATATATATGTGTCTCATACTTATTGAATGTCAAAAATTTGAATACTTTGTTATGTATTGTGCATACTAGCAATGCTGAATGAATCCACAATCTTAATACACCAACTGCACAAACATGTGTAAGGATAGGTCATTGCAGACACTATACCATTAATCCATAGCATATCTAAATGTAATCCCTGAAGTTGTGCTCATGGGCAGAGGTCACATTTGGGATATTAACTTCTCTTCAATGATGTTCTAACATAATTATCCTGGTAACGCATTACCATGTATCCATGAACGCCAGAACGCTAATCAACTACTAACCTATATATTTGTGTGTGTACGACTAGATGTATTCAACCTCACTTATGTCAGCTGATGACGATGACATACTAGATTTTATTCTGACGGGCTCGCTAGTCCTGCAATTATTTATCGAGGGACAAAAGATTGGAACTCGTCGTTTACGCACCACAGATACGCAATGCAATACCTAAATGATGTAATGGGCAACAGGTCGCACCGATATACTTCAATTGACTAAGTTTCTCTGACATCTCTACACTCAGGACAACAAACACCGACAATACAACACTCTAGCCATTCAATTATGTCGTGTATCTCAAATTTGGCATACAACTTATACCTATCAGAACAAATTCAAAAAGAAGAGACTTGCAGTGTTCAACGCCCCATCAGCCATAATGTGAAGGGCCGAAGACACGTACTGACAGCAGCCTGCAACCAACCAATGATATTCCAAACATTTCACAATCCATAAATCGATAGAGAAGAGTGAAACAAGCTGAGGGCAGAAAACTAGAAAAAGGTTTATGCACCAGCATTGTGTACTGGTTATTGTTGGCTCAAATGACAAAGCTGCGATTTTTATGCTTTCAAGTTACTAGACTCTACTTCTCTGGTCTTCCTCCTCCTGCGATTAAAAAGAGTAAAAACATAATCCAAAACGGCACAGATATATCCGTGCTTAAATAGGGTTTGTTAATCTGCATGCAATCACAATATAAGTGAAACCGATACATTCATGTTTGATTGGTCTGTGCTCTAATACTACCTCCTTCGATATTTGATGTCTGATCGTCCGATTTGTTTCTGAATATAGGCAAAGTTAGATAGAAATATTTACCGTCGCGTAGGCACTCTCATCCGCCAAAAGCAATGAAAACAAGGAAAATTTCTACTCCGTATTTCGATTTATTTATTTTTATTATTTTTTTTGCGCTATAAGAGTTTAGATTCTCTAGGTATGTGTATCGCTTCAGCAATCTCGTATGTTTGGTGTAAGGAAGGGAAAATGAACACTCTTAGAAAAGATACGAATAAATAAATAAAGTAACCACGATATTATTTTAGCACAAGTGTTACAGGTTCGCTAATTCTATTCAGTATTATATTGACCTCATAGCACAGTTGTGCTTACATCTCTAGTGTAATTCAGCGACCGAATGCTTTCGGTCTCTAATTTCATTTCCCTCAAAAATATGCAATTTAGCGACCGAAATCGTCGCTAAATGCAATTAGCTCTAAAAATTGCGTAAAATTGAAGTTAGGGACGCATTTGCGGTCCACTAAAATGTGCTTTTTGCTTTTTTTTTTAATTCGTGTTTTTATCTATTCCATCTTTTACATGAGAATGCTGTAAACCTAGATTTTTTATGCACACTTTTTATTGTTAATATATATAATATAAACATATATTTTAATTTAATTACTAGCAGAGAAGAATACAAAAAAATAAATAAAATAAAAAATTAATAATAAATATTTTAATAATAAACATAAATAAGTGTCGTTAGATCAAGAATGCATTAACGCAATCGCTTCAATATATTTTCTCTAGAATTCTCTATATGTTGAAAGTAATATGTAATTTCAATATAACAGTATACAGATGTGAATATCGTATTATAATATTCTATGAAACTCGCTTTAAACACACTCACTGAATTTTCAAAATAATCTATTATATTTAGAAAATATTCAACATAAATAAAGAAATTGTGCTGAACCAAATGGTGCTACGAGAAATGACGCTCTTGAATACAGTCACATAGCCTGTCGCGATAAAAGGAAGATAATCGTCATACTAACAACTTCTTACGCCGTGATAAAGTGCGTGCCGAGCAATGGGGACTGAGAGTAGGTCGTCGGGACGAAATCGGAGAAACTCGCAGTATGTCACGAAGCGTATCCTCATTACTTAGCGCCGGCTTACGGACACCTAGCTCGTGAGGCCGTTCCGCATCATCACATGCAACCGTCTCTCAATCAGAGTCTTTTGCCGCTCTCTCTTCGCCGTTACTTTCCGACTAACCTGAATTGTCTAATTGTTTTCTCACGTCTCAAAGTGTTCCCGCTCAAGTCTCAGAAGCATTTGTGTAATCTTAGCTGAAAACCGATGGAGAATAGCTGAATCGTCTGAATCGTTTGTGCGACGCGGCTTTCTCAGGGTCTATAGATCGAAATCAACAAGAAGGAGGCGTTTCAACAGCTTAGGCATAGTGACCAGAGAGCTTACCAAAGTAAACCTTTGCTGCTGACACCATCTTTGAGATCTTGTATATGAGTATATAATAAACTGTATCAGGAAAAAATGTACATACACTCAAGACATTATTAGGGGAGGGAAAACTAACTGCGAAACATGGCAGTATGAGCCAATTTCTCACTAGCATGAGATAAGACAATACACGACAAGTGTGTTAATTCTATATGAAAGTCATAAGAATCAACCTGATTAACACTAAGAAAATGCAAGACAAGAGTGTTTCTCTTTCACTCTCGTTAAAAGGACAATATAACTGGCAGTGTATGTTATGGACTTCAGTTTTGAAGATTGATATTAACAGAGAGATGCTCTTCATTATTGTAATATTAGACAACTAGCGTCGAGTGTTCTTGCTTAGGGGTCTCATTGTTTACATGCTATTTGGGTGCGATTTTTTACTACGAGGTCAATGACAGCTTTTCATGAGAGACTGGGATGGCTACAAATACACTGAGACAATTGCTAGAATTTTTTTAATGCTCTGCACTTAGCATGCGGCATCGTATAATAACTAAACTATAATATTGAACTTAAGATTGCTGTTTCCTCAAAGTTGAGGTTGATACAGTTTGCTGAGGCTGAGACTCATCATCGCAAACTAGGGATACATGAGCTTCTCCATTAATTATAGAGAACCCTACCAGCACGTGGCTAACAATAATGCGCCAAGTTTTTTTCTGCTTCGAGCCGATTTCTCATTTTCCTGCACCAATCGCGCGTCAGTTTGAGTCTCTCGTAAGACATCTGTAAGAACATATCAATCAACATGATAGCACGCCAACATTAATTCATAGCTTGTAAGGGTAATCTAAAGCTTTCCATATCGGGTAAGACCATATTTTGATAATATAATATCAATGAAATGCGTATCTTAATGTTAGTTTGTTAGTATAGTTGTCATAACGTCTAGACACGACAAGTCCTACAAACATCTAGTGGCGAGGAGAAAGGCCGAATACACTATTTTTTTGGAGTGAGTCTCTCATGGGTTGAGCACGATCTATCTTACAGACACGAAAGGAGAACGATACTCAAGTTGTAAAAGTTCTTACGCTGCTTTTAATTAAGGAATGAAAAGAATTTACCATAATCAAATGGAATTAGTTAAATAAGTAGTACCAATGATGCAACGTGATTGTTAAAAGTTTCTACTTATAAAGTAGTATTAAGGACATGACAGAGTAAGAGACACTAAGTAAGGAATGTATTGGTGAATAACAACGATGCATAAGCTCAGAACTCGAGACCAACTACTCATCTACTAAATTTGAGAGAGATTTGAAACAAGCGCGCACTGGTTGTGAGCACACGGAATAATATCTCTTTTCTAGAGAGATTTTATGAGGTCACTAAGATTGCTACAAAAACAACGCATCGTTATTTCTCAGACATATCATTCTTAACACAGCTCTCACATCAAGAGTGTTTCAATTCATAAGAATATTAGTTATTCACGATATAAAGCTATCAATTTAGCAGCGATAAACAGATGTATATCGAGTATATCTTACACACGTGGATGTCAAGTAACAAAACTATGAAGAGGTTCGCACATTTGGGGTTAGTAGTAGTAAATGCAGTGATCCAGGGTCGATATATGTTATGGGTGAGAATATATGCTCACTAGCATCATTAATAATGTTTCTAACAAACGATAACGCAAGACTCTAATCGTAGAAATTCCTTCATAAAATGTCAGGATAGTCTGTTAAATGTCTTAGACTCTAGGATGTCTTAATAATATATTGCACTTAAAGAAAATCATTTAACGCCTTAAGGATGTTCTGCGTGAATAAACACCACGCTTTCGTTAGACACGAAAGTGCTTATTATAAAACTTATGGGGCGATGAAAAGGGACCATTTTTTTCAGAGGTTTTGTCGAGCCTAGATCTTACTACAACGCGGTAACGCTATAGTAAATGAGTTTTTTTCAATAGTGATAATAACATGTACTTTCAGGATTATGACCAATTAGAGCTATCTCTTTAAGGACGGATGTATGTTGTTAGCGATCTCATCAACTCCAGTCTAAAGGACAGAAGCGGACCAAACAGATCTGATCTTGAGGAGAAGTGTGTCGTAGCTGCGGCTTTTGCTCTTATAGAGAGATTTTCGAGACCGTAATTCAACTATACAAACAGTACTTCATAAACATAATTGTCTCAGTTGACTTAGCAGTCTATAACAATCAAGCACTCACAATTCCAGAATGAATCGAATTTTAAAATTATTGGACATTTTCTCTTGAGGCTCAATAACGTCTTCTAACTATGAAAAGCAGTGTTGGTCTAATCACTACGGGATATCTTATAGGGATGATAAGACATGAGGGGCATTGAGAAACAAATTAATAACCAAATAAACAATTATATTTAGGGTGCGAAAGTGGAGACAAGCTTCAATTTGGGTGCTTGTGAAAGGGGCTACATTTTTGGCCCATTTTTGGGGTGTGCTCTCGATGACTAAATTTTTTCGTGTAACTACAAAACGCAACTCTTATGCTCATTGCTCCATTAGTTTTCTACCAAGATCTTACTCATCATGATCTTCAAAACATAACGTTAGGAATAGTAAGTGCACTGTAAGCACACATCTTTTCCTAAGTGTCGATTTGGTTATTCACAGCAGTCACTCTACGTGTACAGACAAACTGCATACATATGTTATGTCCTAATAGTAGTTCGGCCGTCAAGATAAAAGGGTCGCATTAATTATTTTTGGTCACATAATCTAATATGAGTGTTTAGGTTGTTGTCCAGCTCTTTAACTATATCTATACAAAATAGCAAACATACTGTATAGCATAAGTATGCTATTTAAGGGAGGCCTTGCTCCATATTCGGTTGTTTTTCAATGACCTAATACATATTTCTAACTTTGATAGACTTTAGTCTATTATTTGAGACGTAGTCTGAGATTCTAAGACTCAGACGTCTTATGATCACGTAACAGCTTACAATTTTGGTCTCATGTCAAGGGAAAAGGGATCATATACTATTGACAATTCTATAATGTAAAGCTAGCTATCTCTCGAGCCCATGATCAATTTCAACGAAACATCCAACCTATTTGTTCTGAGTGTTTTAGGAAAGTAACCAGATCATGTTCTTACACATATATTCACTTGAGACCGCCCCTCTTCCTAAGTTTGTTGTTGTTTTTATATACACGTTCTAGATACACGAAACAAAGAATATTCGATAATTGAGCGGTCATGTAAAAGGAACATGGAATTTTGTCGGCAGTTCTGACATCTCAGCTCTTTTGTGTAGGGGGATATATTCGAGCCTAAATCATCAATTCTACAAGAGCGGCCAAACTTGATATGGTAATGAAAGGTACTCCAAAGTCCAACAATTATTGATAAATGTCTCACCATTACTATAGTCTTTAAAAATTATTGAACTATTCCTATAAAAGTCGTTTAGAAATCTGAACTACCTAAAGATTGGTATTACAGCAAACTCGGCAATCGTAGACATTACGGTACAGAACAGTGCGTTTATATTAAAATCTATCGGGGCAATAAGAAAAACAGAAGGGAAAGCAATGTATTGTGCTCGTGGAGAAGTGGGTCTTTACGGGTAGACTAATAGTTGAAATCAAAACAACTAATGTTGTCTTTTGGAGTTTGAGAGGAGTTTGTTCGCATGACTCAGTGAGTACACCAATGACCTAATTTGAGAATAGGGTCACGCCAAGACACTATCGGTCAAATATATACTACAGATCGCTACATATAGGACTTGTCCAGCAATATGACCTGCACAACTAACATACTTTAATTCAACTTGTATTATACTATCGAGATCAGCGAAATTCACGTAGCAGCTGAACTTATCAGAGTCCAGAACTTAAAAAACTATGGTTATCATGTTATAGAGAGGTAAGATTAGTATCTACACATGGAGCTTATGCGAAAGGCTGTACGAGAGCTTGTGTATCATTCCCACATAAATATCATCCCACCCCACAAACAGAAGGGTTTTATAAGGATAGACTCGCAACAGACACAAAAGGGTATGGTCACAGATGATAACACCCCTTATATAACCAGACATCTAGTGAACATCGTGCATGGCGGCGGGCATGGCGGAAGGAATAATTAAGGATTTATCTTATTTATGACATATGTGAGGGTGCCACGATGTGAATCCACAGAGCATCTCGACAACCAATGGTAATATAAAATTGCTTTCTCTACAATTGAAGTGATTCTTAGAGAACGATTCAGCACACTAAAAAACATGTCTCCCTCGTTGATTGCAGAACCAAGGGTGTCCTAGACCATGACTCGCTGGAGGTTCTGTATCAGCGGAGGTCTCACAAGCATAATCATTAACACTAAGCTAAATAATGAAACTAATCGACAGGAGGTGCAAAGAGAATGGGCTTTACATAGATTATCTACACGGAGAGACATATTCTCTTCTCTCGCTCATATCAAGACGTTATGAGAGGAAGCAGAAAGTGCACGAGAAGAGAAGATGATATGGTCAGTCTTGTAGTCATAAAATCTACCTCATAACCTCAACTAATATGAATCCTTCTGAAATTATTTGTGCGTTCCTTGCTGAGCCACATCACTTACGGCCTACCGTCAGTCTGAGTTCATCTGTCTTTAGAACACTCGTCTTTCTTGAAAAGAGTTTCTCAATCATAGAGGCAATGATTCACTAGTGGCTTTCGATCTTCTGTCATCTTACAACTCTTAAAGGCGCGGGAATTAATTCAACTACGCACACTTTTTGGGCTCTCCATGCAGACTTGCGTTATACAGAGATGTCGAATCAACAAAGGGGATATTACGAGTCCGCGACATAAAGGTAAGTCCACGCCTATTCTCACCTTGCCTACCACTATTGCTCACGACACTTTTAAGGAAGATGCTCAAATCTTTCTAATATATGCGCTAATGCTTCGACGATAAGTTTAACTTCTAAGTTCTTCTTGATGAAGAATGCGTTCGTAGTATATAAATACAGGGTCTTGGAGAGTAGCGTACCTTCAAGTGTCAATCAGAAGACTAAATGACACAAATTTTAAAGTGAAGTGGTGGAAGATAGTTTCGGAAATCACGTGTAAGCTCTATCATCTCAGGCTTCAGTGCGTGTAAACCATAAGATCACAATAGTAAATGCTTTGACAATCTCGATTTTGATGCGATCTTTGATGATAGTATTATAGGTTTACTTCATTCGGCGCGAGTCACCATCAAGTAGCCCTTCTATATTAACCAATGCTCTTTGATCTCAAAATTAATTGAATAGCTTCATACGTATTCAAAGCTAGATCCACTCCTGTCCTTTACATTAGGAAATAAATATATAAGCGATGTATGCATTGGTTTATACGTAAATCAGATTGTTTGACTCATGTATAGTAATGTAGACACCTCATGTTGTACTCTACTTAGAAGTGCATGGAGTAATGCCAAGAACCCTATCAGTTGCTTGATCTTCTACACAAACTTAGCGCCCCAGCCTCACATACAAAGAGCTGTCATTGTTATTTGTTGTAAAGTTACAGAGTATAGGTCGACAACGGTAGGCACTTGAAAAAACGACCATTCACTCGTAAAATTCCGGCACTGCTTCTTTTTAAGTAAATGCGCACCACAAGACTTTGGACATCCTATTTCATGCTGGGAATGTGTCTAGTCCGTAATAGAGCGCATTGCTCAACACATAACGACATATTATTAAGGATAAGCCATCATAATGTGTAGAGATAAGTTTGTAAGACATTTCGATCGAGATGCTCTTCAACACTGCAATATCATTGAACACTCAGTGAAAGTTAAAATGGGATAGTGCTAGTGGTATGTTATGAAATAAATCCATAATGAGAGAGTGTTTAGTTATCGAGAGTGACCACATCTGTCGTTATCCTCTAAACATGATAGGCTATAATAACTATGGAAGGCCTGATTACCGGTCGCCAAGCGAACATTGTCAACGGTATCATTTTGTCCGTTGGTCTCAGAATGTGTATTTCCAATTCCAGAACACTCATTAGAAGCTTAAGTGAAAGTATAATTTTAGACATGGAAATCGGATAGCTACAACATTAAATATACGGAGCAACGTCAAAGCGCTCATTTTTAGTGGTTGGATCAGAGACATTAAGTGCCGCACATTGAAAAGACTTAACTACTCAAAAGCATGCGTCAAATATGCGCGTCCACGCAATCATCAAGTCCATCAAGAGTGACCAAAGCATTAAATAAGTTGATAACTGAGTTTCGGTTCATCTGAGGACCACGATGTTGTATATGTGGTATATAGCTCAATCTCGTACGTTAGAAAGAGCTGTACATGTGAATAGCTTATAGATGTAAACGATAATCACCGTTATCAGGACATGTCAAGTCTGGTCAAAGTAAACTTAAGACAATTTGTATGGGTTAATTAGATCAAGGAAAATTTGTGTAATGGTGGCTTCTGTGTTAAAATCATACATCTCAGCCAACCAAAGACACTATATGGCCCTCAACAACATACAGGGAGACACGTAATTGCTAGACGTCGGCTCGATCATAGGAGTCTATAAAGATTTGACGAACAATCTTGTGGTTCTTGTCTAAAGATGACCGCCTGTGTGTACATTCTTAATACACAAGATGAATCAGGAGATAGCCTTAATAGTCTCAATAATTACTATTGATATCTATATATGTACTCAGTCGAAGAGACGTATCAGAGAGACGTTTAGATATAACTAAGACAGAATAAAGGCCTGGCGTTGGGCGATGTAGCTGAGTAGACTATATGCTCAGGTGGCATTATTGGTACTCGACAAGCACAATTTAGGGCACCGGCCATAAAGTCTGCGGCGCCACATAACGACTAAACTAGGACCAGCACTCTTAACCTTCAAAGCCCAACACCAAAATGTGACTAAGTCGGGGCTGGAATCCTTGCTGTGACACATTTGTTTCTGGGAGATATGTCTTGAGAGAAGCGCTGTGTTGGGGGAGCAACTACGTCATGAAAGTAGCTGAAAGGATGAACATTAATATTTAGAGCGTATGTATGTGGAAGAGCTATTAAAATATATCTAGGCAGGAGGTAGCCAGTTGCTATTAAGGCTTTTGTGCTCTAGAGAGATGTGAATCCAAGGCTTCAAGCAAGACCCAATATGAGTAAAAGGGCAGAACGCAACTCCTCAAAGGATCTAAGTATGATAACTTGTCACGAAGTTCACTGAAGATCGATAGGATAGTAGAGCGCGGAACACATTAACGAGCACGAATTTCAGGGTCGTATTATTAAGAAAGATATGTAATGATGGACTCATGTGTTGGAGTGGAGGATAGAAATGGCGTTTCAATTTGGAAATGGCGTAAAGAGCTGAGTGACAAGGACGACGGAGAAGGAGCTGTGAGTGCATAAATCTGAGCAGTATTCAAGGTTGATTGAAAAGAGTTGACAGATGGATATGGTTTGTAGATATTGAGATCTAAATCAAGAACAACAAATCCTTACCACTAATAGCATCTCTGGCCGGCTTACTCAGTCCGACACGCACAACAAAATTGAACTTTGTCGGAGTCTATCCTAAATAGACGGTGAATGTGTATCCGAACCCAAAAGACTCTGAGAGTACAAAGAGACACCGAAGAGATTATATAGAGTAGGAACTGGAAAGTAAATAGTTAAAAGACATTATGTGCATGCTTGGTGTATAAACTACGCAAGTAAGGGTGCTGCTTCAGCGTTTGATTGGAGTTGATAGTTTTGTTAGTGTGCAAAATGCAAACTTAACAGAAAGCCACTAAAAAATATTGGCCTCTATTCGGACACACACACTTAATCCTCCAATATGAGACAGTAACGCTAATGATGATCCGTGGAACTCATTATGACGTCTGTGTATCCCAAAACATTTAGCATAGTAAGCTTTAAAGCTTGTATTCAAGTCATATAATGTAACAAATGAGCTGTGGCATTAAGCACTGGATCATTATAATAACGAGCCCTAGTTAGTGAGCCACGTCAAATAGGTCTTTGGTATAGTTATTGACGTACTTTGTTAGACAATTTACACCGGTCTAACAAAGCAACTAAACCTATTACGAAGAAATATTTGGTTCATAGATGATAGGCCTTATCAACAGCCCCAAAATGATTTGTCGTGTCTAGACAATGTGTAACCCCTTAGAAACTTAAAGTGAATAATAAAATATGATGGGAGCTTTAAAAACTAGCAATAGGTTGCATTTGTTGAATTTAGGCTCGAAAACCCCAAAAATGGCCCTTTCACGCCCCAAATTGAACTTGTCGTGTCTAGACGTGTGTAACCAGCACTTAGAAAGCTTAAGTAAATAATTTAAGACATGATGGAGCTTTAAAAACTAGAAATAGGTTGCGTTTGTTGAATTTAGGCTCAAACCCCAAAAATGGCCAAAAATGGCCCTTTCACGCCCTAAAGTGAACTTGTCGTGTCTAGACGTGTGTAACCAACACTTAGAAAGCTTAAGTGAATAATTTAAGACATGATGGAGCTTTAAAAACTAGCAATAGGTTGCTTTTGTTTAATTTAGGCTCGAAAACCCCAAAAATGGCCTAAAAAATTGCATGTCATGAATGTCTTTTTTTTCATTTCAAATATTTGCAACTAACTCCATAATTTGCAGGAAAAGTACTATCAGAACCTTTTTGAGTCCCAGGCTAGTGGGACACCGTCGAATCCCAATGAAATTTTCTTTGATACAGTTGGTGGTTATCGAAAGGGGGAGGTTKTTGGGTTCGGCAGACAGGGAGCCTCTCTCTATTATGAGATAAGGCCGCGTTGACACAACGATTCAGACGATTCAAGCTATTCTCCATTGGTTTCCGCTAAGATTACACAAATGTCTGAGGAACTTGAGCGAACAAAGGCACAGTTAGCGGAGATAMWYGCGGAGAGAGAGGCGAAAGARCAAGAGCGGGATAAGGAGATTCAATGGATGAAGGCGCAGATGGATGCTTTCATGAGGCAGTTCGGCGTCCGGCCTCCCGGTCCCGGACGCTTTCTCGACGACCGCACAGACGGTTCTGGCGCTTCTGGAGCCTTTGTAGTGTAGTGGTTCTTATTTAGATTTGATTTGGATTTGGATTTATTCATTGTATGTTATTTATTACATTTTCACTAGAGAATTTAGAAAAATATATTGCCGTTAATCAATTCGTGTACTACGACTTTATGTTTTATTATAAAATTATTTTTCATATTTATTTTGTTTTCCGTTAATATTAATTTTATATTTTAATGCAAAAAAATAGTTTAAGCATCCTTGAATTAAAAAAAAGCAAAAAAGCCACATTTAGGCGACCGAAACTCGGTCGCTAACTTCAATTTCATGAATTTTTTAGAGCTAATTGCATTTAGCGCCGATTTTGTCGGTCGCAATTTCATTTTTCCTCCATAAATTGGAGGTGTTGCTGAGTCTTTAGTCGTCGTAAAATATTTTTGCGACAGAATTCGGATCGCTAATTTTGCACTAAGAATTAGGACTGCCGTTAGCGACTGAAATGTGTCGCGTAAATGGTGGCTAGCCGACCGGAACAAGTCGGTGCAGAGGTCCGACTGAGGGTTTCTTTTTCTGTGTTGGGAAACTATAAGGAGATTCTACCTGCTTATTTGTTTGTGAATACAGGACAGAAACATATGATGAGTGATGGCTGTAGCAAAAGGTTGTGAAGGCTGTTTATTGATTAACAAGTCTTGAAGAATTCACAGAGGAGTAAACATATGGCACAAAAAATCTCAGGAAGGGAATACCTAGCTGAGTGTAATGTGATCTTAAATGTCAATCTCAATATCTAGAACAGCGTATATCGAAGAATCCGGATATCTAAGAAGGTCTTAGTCTATCTCTATTAGATAATAGTAACTCGAATATATATCTAAAAGTATTACGTTACGCTAAGATATAGTATAGCAAATATAATATGGATGATGTAGTATGATATGCTGTGTATATCTTAGTATATGTGTTTCTTATTATATTGTGTATTGATCTTATGTTATTTCAATTCTATATATGATATATTAAGTGTGTTGTTAGTAATCCCTGGTTCTATTGTGGTTTCTATTAGTTATTATTCTATTTTTTTTGTATTTCTCTGCATGCCTACCGTGACGAATATAGGTTGAATTTATATTGTTTATTGTTTATGTTTATATTTATATTGTATTATTTTTGTATCTTATTTTTGTTTTTTTCTTCTTTTTTGTTATTTGTGATTGTATTATTTCTCTTTATTGTTTTTATTATTTTTGTTTTATTTCTGTATATTGTGGTATTTATTTATTGTTTTTTTTATATTTCTATCTTGTGTTTTGTGTTATTATTGTGTGTGTTCCACACGCAAAACGTATGAGGGTAATGAAGGAGAAGCAAGGAATATTCTTAAATGTCAAGGCATCTCAAGGTTTCAATCAGGTATGTATCTTCAACTATGGGAACTGCGTGGTTGCTCTGTTCACATCACAAATCGACTCCACTCCCTTCTCCTTGTGGCACAAAAGCCTCCCTATGAGGTATTAATAATAAACACCTAATTATCATGCCTTTGAAAACTTTGGATGCTGCAATGGTTATACCCGCTAGGGATAATAGATAAGTTTGGGGAGAGAGGTTGTCATGTTGTAAACCTAGGAATGCTTCAAAAGAAAAAGGTGTTTAAATGTTGAACCAATCTAAATGTATCAGTTTGAACAAAAGATGCAACTCTATAGAGGTTATTATCCTTTCTTAATAAGTTTTAAAGAAATATGAAAGGAAATGACATTAGTGGTGTGTAGTCCATAGTCCAGAGAGTCTGATAGATGTGCAATTGAAAGAAACAATATATGCCCCTGAAATATTGATAAAGAGTAAGCCTGATCTATAAGTGAGGAATTGTGATGTGAAAGAAATCTTCCCTCAGAGTGTTTCCTACTGAATATATGACGTTGTTGAAACAAGTAGGGAACACAAACCACCTGCATGGTTACAGGACTATAAAACCTTTAATGCAGCCTGTGTCATCAAACCAGCTAAGATTAGCAATGTCACTAGTACAACTGTCAACCCTCAGTTTACCTYTTTCCTAGCAAAGTGTATACAGGAAAGTGAGCCTAAGCATTTTAGGACATCCATTATGCAAAGTCATTGGGTTCATGCAATGAATGAAGAACTTGAGGCATTAGAAGAAAATAACACTTGGGAAATCACTACTTTACCACCTGGAAAAAATGCAATAGGATGTAAGTGGCTATACAAATTGAAGTATAAGGTAGATGGTAGTCTTGAAAGGCATAAGGCAAGGTTGGTGGTTTTGGGAAACAAACAAACATATGGCATAGAKTATGATGAGACTTTTGCTCCTGTGGCAAAAATGGCTACAGTTAGGTCATTACTTGCAATTGCCTCAATTGAAAACTGGTATGTAGACCAGATGGATGTTAAAAATGCCTTCCTTCATGGTGATTTGCAGAAAACTGTCTACATAAAGCTACCTCCTGGCTATCAAGGCATTGGTCATAGAATACAAGTTCAATCTGAGGGGGAGTACTTGGGTTGCTCAGCATCAAGTGACGAAGTGTGCAAACTGAATAAGTCCTTGTATGGACTCAAACAGGCACCAAGGCAGTGGTTCCAAAAGCTAAGCTCAGCTCTCTCTAAATATGGGTTTCTCTAATCAAAATGTGATTACTCATTGTTTTGTCAAGCATGCAGGGCAAGCCATCACTGTGATATTGGTGTATGTAAATGACATGCTAATTGCAGGCACCAACAAGGAAGAGATTCAGACTATTAAAACATTATTGTCTTCTAGATCCCACATGAAAGACATGGGCCAGCTGAGGTATTTCTTGGGCATAGAAATTGATAAATCTTCCCATGGAATTTTCTTGTCTCAAAAGAAATATGTCACTGATCTCATCAAGGAGTATGGTTTGGAAAAATGCAGGAAGTTACATCTTCCACTTGACTCCCACATGAAACTCACAGCAGACTTGGGAGAACCATTAGAGAGTCCTGTGGTATATCAGAAGCTAATTGGGAAATTGATATATCTTACTATAACCAGGCCAAACATAAGCTACTCTATTCATCTGCTAAGAAAGTTTATGCATTCTCCCACCAGTGTTCATCTCAACTCAGCCTACAGGGTTCTAAGGTATTTGTCAGGCACAAGAGATCAAGGTATTCTCCTGGCTGCTAAGTCTAAGGCACAGTTGACTGCATATTGTGATAGTGATTGGGTTGGCTGCCCCAACACTAGGAGATCTACATCAGGCTATTGTCTGTTATTAGGAGATTCTCCTATCTCATGGAAGTCCAAGAGACAATCTGTGGTGGCAAGAAGTAGTGCAGAAGCAGAATACAGGTCATTGGCCTACACTGTGTGTGAAGTGCTTTGGATCAAGCAATTGCTCAAAGACTTAGGAATGAAGCAACTCTATCCAACATCTATCTTCTATGACAGTCAGGTAGCCTTAGCCATATCAGCCAACCCAATTCATCATGAAAAAACTAAACCCATTGAGATTGACTATCATTTTGTCAGAGATCACACACAAAACAATGAAATTTCTCCAACCTACATCCCTACTTCTGTGCAGCTGGCAGACATTTTCACCAAGGTTCTTCCTATCACTCAGCATCAGCTACTCTTAAGCAAGTTGGGAGCTCAGCCTCCACCTTCACTCTCAACTTGAGGGGGAGTGTTGAAATATGATGTAATGTAGTCTGTTATTGCTGTTTAGTTTGTTATTTATTTCTGTTGTGTTTGTTTGTCTAGTTGGCATTATTTCAGCCCACTGGACTATTGTGTGTGGTAGGTATGCATATGATGTGATAGGTGTCCTTTCATAGGATCACATGGGTTTGTGAGCTCATGATGGTCTGGCCCAGGATATCTTTCTAGGGATTCCCTTAGAGCCGCCAATATATATTGTGGTGAGCTTAGGGTACAAGGTAATATGACTGAATGAATGAAACAAAATCATATGCTGCTGCCATTATTGCTTCAAATAAATTAATCAAAGCTTCCAGATTTCTCAACAAACTCCAACAAAATTCCAGATGTCAAACTTTGACGAATCAAATAAACACYAATAATTATACTAAAATTTATGAATTTATCCCTTCAAAAAAATTATGAATTTAATTATTATACTAAAAAAATAGACTAAAAGACAATTCATGGATTYCATAGCAGTGAGAAAGTACTTTCATCTCTCTTAATAAATAAAACACAAATTTCACAAGAATTGAGATCCAACTGTTATTACGAAAAATTTGAGAAGCAGTTGGTGCATGCAAATTTCTAATATGAAGAACTTAAGATCCAGATACAATATTAGATAATTAAATTGAGTAGCAAATGTTGTTAGCTAAAAAATGTAAAACTTAATGGAAATCCTGAAAGTAAAACAGTTGATGCATAGTGTAGAGAGACTCGAGTGCTTAATAAAGGGATTTGATATATACAACCAGTTGGGCTGCATATAAACAAAAAAAGGAAGGTTTTCAAAAAATACATTTATGTGAATCATTTGTGCATAAATATTAGAAATACTTACATTTATAGCAGATTTAATGCTTATATGCAGCCTAGGATTGCGTATAGCATTCTCCTTAATAAAACACAAAATGGCCTTTTATTCCTAGGAATGAGCTTTTTAAATTAAAAAAAATAGCAAAGTTGTATTTAACGACATAAGGTAGGGATTTCTCTATTAGTAAGAGTCCTATATTTGCAACAATTGAAATTATAATACTCTCGTCACAGGTTTCACACTCGTTAATGGACGTTTCATGAGTCCTCATATCAATACGTTTCAATTATTATAGAGTTATAAATAAATAAGTAAAAAAAAAAGTCTAATAAGGGTTGTCATCTCAAAAAATAAATTGAAAAATTCTATGAGTTGCATAAATAAGTTGAACTAGTATTTTGTACATGCGATGTGTGTAAGCTTTATTTTTAGAGTGGATGAGTAAACATGAAATATTCATTGTTAGTATCATGTATGAAATTAAAAAAAAATTAAGAGCGTTTACTATATAATATAAAGTTTTGACATTTCATGAAATTCTGAAAATAATTCTAAAATGCCATGGTATTGAATGGTTATATAAGAGTAAAAAAATTTAAAAAATTCGATGACAACAATAAAAATTTAGCATTAATATTGCAAAGTATTTGTATATCTAGTAACAAATACTAAAATCAGAAATCAATATTAAATCAAAATTTCATAATTAAAATTCACTCCATAATAATAAATTCAAAATCTATCTTCAGTATGAAACTCGATAAGGTAATTAGAATTACGACTCAATTACACTTGTTAGTTGTTACATTTTAAAATCAATATGGTTAACATACTTGTCATCAAACCTAATCCAAACAAATGTAATATGAAACAACACAACAACAACAACTTGGTTAAAGCGATCCAATTCGGGTTAAGGCCAGATTAACAGTAGACTATAGATGTATCTCCTCGATGTTAAGGTAGAATCATCTAGGGGTAAGCAAGAGAGTAAAGAGAGTAAAGATAAAGGAATAAGAATGGGTTGCATATTATCCTTTTAGAGAGCATTTGGGTGTTTCTTGAGAATGTGCATGATTGAATGTCACATTCCCTTTTTGGGTGTCTGCACGTACATAGCTTGAGATGAGCTACACGTCTTTTCTTCCTTGAGTTAATCTTGGCCCTTTATCTCAAGGATTATTTTCTTTCTTCTTTTTAGCGATGTTGTTGTTGGTGTTTAAACACCAAAACGTGTCAAGCGTTACAAACTAAAAGATCAGTGATCTACAAGAAGTTGAGGGAGTCGAGATACAATCTAGGCCCCCGCTCCTAGCTATTGTTATTATTGTGGTGTTGTTGTGTTGTTGTTGTTTTTTTGTTGTTGTTGTTGTGGTTGTTGTTGTTGTTGTTGTTGTTGTTGTTGTTGTTGTTGTTGTTGTTGTTGATATGTTATTAGGCCACGTACTCTCTAGCTTTGTTATTATTGTTGTTGTGTTGTTAGCTATTGTTATTATTGGGCACGTACTCTCTAGTATTGTTATTATTGTTGTTGTTGTGTTCTATTGTTATTGTTGTTGTTGTTGTGTTCGTTAGCTATTGTGTGAGCTGTGTTGTGTGTAGCTATGTAGTTGGCCACATACTAACTAACTCACTAACAACCACCACCACACACCACAAACTACTACACTACTACTAACACCACTACATACTAAAAGTGTAATGTGTAATTAAGCTTTGGTTATGTAATTGTTTTAAATTGCTTAATTTGATCATTTAGATTAAGTAGCATACATTTCTTTTACGTATGAGTGTATTAAACTTCTCGTTCCATATTTAAATAGGAAGGGATTAACAACATTTTATTGTGTAAATTATGTTTTTTTAAAGTGAAGGGTAAAGATGACAATTCTAAGGGGGACATTGCTCCTTGGTTATATATATAGAGAATGTTAATAACTGATTGACAATGTTTTAATCTAAATTTGGATAAAAAAAAGTTGGATGAAAACTTATTTTCTTACAACAACTGTTTTACCTAGGAAAACTAGTGATATTGATAGGAGGTGGCTTCTGCATACCTTAATGTAATTAGATTACTTAGGTAGCTGCAGGTGATTGGTTCCTTCTTTGTACCCTTCCTAGAAGGTGCCTTGGAATGGAACAATGATGCTTTTGCTTTCTAGGTTTGGCCTTTTCTTGGCTTTAGGTTGTATATACCTTTTTTGAGCTATAAATTTCTTTCTTACCTTTTCTCAAAAAAAAACAACAACAACAACAACAAATTTTGTTTAAAATTGTTACATGCATGTAGATTTTTGTAGAAGATTTTTGCAATTTAATAATGGAATGTATTTACATTTAATATTTAATATTTTAATTGATTTAATTTTTTAATGTCGATATCATTTTTTTCTCCAAACTTTAGTATATAAAAAAAGTTGTTTGAAATTGTTACGTGCATAAGTAGTTTCTAGATGGTTTTTAAAGAACATTTAAAAGGTATTAAGTGTTTTTTAAATTATTGTAATGTATTTAAATTTAATATTTTAATTAATTTAATTCAAGTTTTTTTAAAAAATGAATGAGCTGCTGACATCATCCGTGCGATGTGAGGTTGACACCTGGATATGATGGTATCATCATTGCATCAGCATCATATCCGTGCGATGTGAGGTTGACACATGGAAAGAACGGTGTCATCATTGCATATGTTTTGTTGTTGTTGTTGTTGTTGTTGTTGTTGTTGTTGTTGTTAAATTTGATTTATTTGAAATGTTGCTTGGCTTTATGTTTCTTCAAATCTATATATACTACAGAGTAGCTAATTTTACACGCGATGTGTGCATCTATCATATCAACACATTAAATATTTCCTCAATTAGTAACATGTGTTTATAACTTTATATGTAAGTAAGAAAACATGAATTATTCTCATAAATTTAATATTTGATTCAAAATTTTCAATTGTAATTTCATATTAAATTCTTCACTACTATATATGTAAAATTGCAGAAATCAATAACAACTTTGGATGCAATTACATTCAGTTACCAAAAAAAGTTTTAAAATTAAATACGGAGTAGTAATTACTTTAAATTGGCAAGTGAGAAGAAAGAAAGTGTAATTTTGGTTTATTAATTTATATTCAAATCATTAAGGGTAATATAGACTTTTTGAAGGGGGGGACTCCATCTTCCTCCCCTCTTCACTTATATAATAGAGATTCATTAAGGGTAGAGGTGTAATCAAATGTCATAATCAATTTATATTGATAAAGTTGATATTTTAAGTTAAAAAAAACTCATAATAATAGTTGAAATAAGTTGTTTACTCACTAAATAAGTAATAATTAACTATAAATATCTATTATAAGGCTTATGTGRGTGATTTAAATTTCTAAGGCTTTTGCTAGCCATGAAAAAATATAGAATCGATCAAAATCGTAKACGAAATCATTGACTAAAGTTGAATCATAAAAATCGTAAGATTTTAACATATAAATCGTGATTTAATAACTATGCCTAAGAATTAGTGAAGATTGAGTCGAATTAAGAATTGTTATGGAAATCGATGATTGAATATTGAAGGAAGATTGAGTGAAATAAAGATGAAATTAACTGTGCAACTAACACTAAACCTAATACAATGAYCAACTAGTAGATGAATAAGCTTTAGAATAAAACACATTTGCTACTATTAAAAAAATCCTGATTTACTATCCGCACTTCCTCTCTCACATAATACAAGTTATAGACAAGTTGAGTTCAAGTTCGAGCCTTTCAACAAAAGTTCAAGAGGTCGAGTGCGTATTGTAATTTTTAGATTGAGGATAATAACGCTATCTGTACTTTTATTTTATTTTATATGCTTCGTATATTTTAAAAAAAAACATTTATTTTGGTATATCATCTCTCAATTCTATTACAATTAAAATTCTTAACTTAACATGAATATAATTTTAATCGTAAAGTTTATATCAACTTCTTGTATCGATGCACCGAGCTCATTTGTTGAGAGATGGAGAAAAGAGATCATTTGTTGGAAGATATAGACTTCATCACATATTATTCTTACAAGAATAMCAAAATAAGAAGCCATTATAATGACATTTATTTCACCTAATATGGCCATGTGGCAAGGCAATTTGGTTCATAACGACTAAATTGTTTGTATATTTATTGAATATTACCAATCTCATCAAGTTCCTATATCACTAACAGATCAAGTGTAAGGATC